>JAILYF010000262.1:0-52538 GCA_025491095.1 Brachionus asplanchnoidis
ACGCACAAAACGCACAAAAACGCACAAAAACTCACAAAAGCAAAAATGCCAAAGTTTTGTAAAACCTAATTTTTTTTAACTCTGTAAAATTCTAGTACAGTTTTATCTCAGCTTTAATTTGGTACCATTTTTGTTCAATTTGGACCAAAAATGAATGAGCTAGTATACTTTTACAAAAAACGCACAAAAACGAACAAAAACGAACAAAAGCAAAAATGCCAATGTTTTGTAAAACAATAATTTTTTTTTAACTCTGTAAAAATTACCTAGTACAGTGTTATCTTAGCTTTAATTTGGTACCATTTTTTTTCAATTTGGACCAAAACTGAATGAGCTAGGATACTTTTACAAAAAAACACCACAAAACGCACAAAAACGCACAAAAACGCACAAAAGCAAAAATGCCAAAGTTTTGTAAAACAAAAATTTTTTTTAACTCTGTAAAAATTACATAGTACAGTTTTATCTCAGCTTAATTTGGTACCATTTTGTTCAATTTGGACCAAAACTGAATGAGCTAGGATACTTTTACAAAAAACGCACAAAAACGCACAAAAACGCACAAAAGCAAAAATGCCAAAGTTTTGTAAAACAATAATTTTTTTTTAACTCTGTAAAATTACCTAGTACAGTTTATCTCAGCTTTAATTTGGTACCATTTTTGTTCAATTTGGACCAAAACTGAATGAGCTAGGATACTTTTACAAAAAAACGCACAAAAACGCACAAAAACGCACAAAAGCAAAAAATGCCAAAGTTTTGTAAAACAATAATTTTTTTTTTACTCTGTAAAAATTACCTAGTACAGTTTTATCTCAGCTTTAATTTGGTACCATTTTTGTTCAATTTGGACCAAAAATGAATGAGCTAGGATACTTTTACAAAAAACGCACAAAAACGCACAAAAACGCACAAAAGCAAAAATGCCAAAGTTTTGTAAAACACTAATTTTTTTTTAACTCTGTAAAAATTACCTAGTACAGTTTATCCCAGCTTTAATTTGGTACCATTTTTTTTCAATTTGGACCAAAACTGAATGAGCTAGGATACTTGTACAAAAAACGCACAAAAACGCACAAAAACGCACACAAAGCAAAAATGCCAAAGTTTTGTAAAACACTAATTTTTTTTTTAACTCTGTAAAAATTACCATAGTACAGTTTTATCTCAGCTTTAATTTGGTACCATTTTTGTTCATTTGGACCAAAACTGAAATGAGCTAGGATACTTTACAAAAAAAACGCACAAAAACGCACAAAAACGCACAAAAGCAAAAATGCCAAAGTTTTGTAAAACAATAATTTTTTTTTAACTCTGTAAAAATTACCTAGTACAGTTTTATCTCAGCTTTAATTTGGTACCATTTTGTTCATTTGGACCAAAACTGAATGAGCTAGGATACTTTTACAAAAAACGCACAAAACGCACAAAAACGCACAAAAAGCAAAAATGCCAAAAGTTTGTAAAACAATAATTTTTTTTTAACTCTGTAAAAATTACCTAGTACAGTTTTATCTCAGCTTTAATTTGGTACCATTTTTGTTCAATTTGGACCAAAACTGAATGAGCTAGGATACTTTTACAAAAAACGCACAAAAACGCACAAAAACGCACAAAAGCAAAAATGCCAAAGTTTTGTAAAACAATAATTTTTTTTTAACTCTGTAAAAATTACCTAGTACAGTTTTATCTCAGCTTTAATTTGGTACCATTTTTGTTCAATTTGGACCAAAAATGAATGAGCTAGGATACTTTTACAAAAAACGCACAAAAACGCACAAAAACGCACAAAAGCAAAATGCCAAAGTTTTGTAAAACAATAATTTTTTTTTAACTCTGTAAAAATTACCTAGTACAGTTTTATCTCAGCTTTAATTTGGTACCATTTTTGTTCAATTTGGACCAAAAACTGAATGAGCTAGGATACTTTTACAACAAAAAACGCACAAAAACGCACAAAAACGCACAAAAGCAAAAATGCCAAAGTTTGTAAAACAATAATTTTTTTTTAACTCTGTAAAAATTACATAGTACAGTTTTATCTCAGCTTTAATTTGGTACCATTTTTGTTCAATTTGGACCAAAACTGAATGAGCTAGGATACTTTTACAAAAAACGCACAAACCACAAAAACGCACAAAAGCAAAAATGCCAAATGTTTTGTAAAACACTAATTTTTTTTTTAGCTCTGTAAAAATTACCTAGTACAGTTTTATCTCAGCTTTAATTTGGTGCCATTTTTGTTCAATTTGGACCAAAAATGAATGAGCTAGGATACTTTTACAAAAAACGCACAAAAACGCACAAAAACGCACAAAAGCAAAAATGCCAAAGTTTGTAAAACACTAATTTTTTTTTAACTCTGTAAAAATTACCTAGTACAGTTTTATCTCAGCTTTAATTTGGTGCCATTTTTGTTCAATTTGGACCAAAACTGAATGAGCTAGGATACTTTTACAAAAAACGCACAAAAACGCACAAAAACGCACAAAAGCAAAAATGCCAAAGTTTTGTAAAACACTAATTTTTTTTTAACTCTGTAAAAATTACCTAGTACAGTTTTATCTCAGCTTTAATTTGGTACCATTTTTGTTCAATTTGGACCAAAACTGAATGAGCTAGGATACTTTTACAAAAAACGCACAAAAACGCACAAAAACGCACAAAAGCAAAAATGCCAAAGTTTTGTAAAACACTAATTTTTTTTTTAACTCTGTAAAAATTACCTAGTACAGTTTTATCTCAGCTTTAATTTGGTACCATTTTTGTTCAATTAGGACCAAAAACTGAATGAGCTAGGATACTTTTACAAAAAACGCACAAAAACGCACAAAAACGCACAAAAGCAAAAATGCCAAAGTTTTGTAAAACACTAATTTTTTTTTAACTCTGTAAAAATTACCTAGTACAGTTTTATCTCAGCTTTAATTTGGTACCATTTTTGTTCAATTTGGACCAAAACTGAATGAGCTAGGATACTTTTACAAAAAACGCACAAAAACGCACAAAAACGCACAAAAGCAAAAATGCCAAAGTTTTGTAAAACACTAATTTTTTTTTTAACTCTGTAAAAATTACCTAGTACAGTTTTATCTCAGCTTTAATTTGGTACCATTTTTGTTCAATTTGGACCAAAACTGAATGAGCTAGGATACTTTTACAAAAAACCACAAAAACGCACAAAAAACGCACAAAAGCAAAAATGCCAAAGTTTTGTAAAACAATAATTTTTTTTTAACTCTGTAAAAATTACCTAGTACAGTTTATCTCAGCTTTAATTTGGTACCATTTTTGTTCAATTTGGACCAAAACTGAATGAGCTAGGATACTTTTACAAAAAAACGCACAAAAAACGCACAAAAACGCACAAAAGCAAAAATGCCAAAGTTTTGTAAAACAATAATTTTTTTTTTAACTCTGTAAAAATTACCTAGTACAGTTTTATCTCAGCTTTAATTTGGTACCATTTTTGTTCAATTTGGACCAAAACTGAATGAGCTAGGATACTTTTACAAAAAAACGCACAAAAACGCACAAAAACGCACAAAAGCAAAAATGCCAAAGTTTTGTAAAACACTAATTTTTTTTTTAAGCTCTGTAAAAATTACCTAGTACAGTTTTATCTCAGCTTTAATTTGGTACCATTTTTGTTCAATTTGGACCAAAACTGAATGAGCTAGGATACTTTTACAAAAAACGCACAAAAACGCACAAAAACGCACAAAAGCAAAAATGCCAAAGTTTTGTAAAACACTAATTTTTTTTTAACTCTGTAAAAATTACCTAGTACAGTTTTATCTCAGCTTTAATTTGGTACCATTTTTGTTCAATTTGGACCAAAACTGAATGAGCTAGGATACTTTTACAAAAAACGCACAAAAACGCACAAAAACGCACAAAAGCAAAATGCCAAAGTTTTGTAAAACACTAATTTTTTTTTTAACTCTGTAAAAATTACCTAGTACAGTTTTATCTCAGCTTTAATTTGGTAGCCATTTTTGTTCAATTTGGACCAAAACTGAATGAGCTAGGATACTTTTACAAAAAACGCACAAAAACGCACAAAAACGCACAAAAGCAAAAATGCCAAAGTTTTGTAAAACACTAATTTTTTTTTTAACTCTGTAAAAATTACCTAGTACAGTTTTATCTCAGCTTTAATTTGGTGCCATTTTTGTTCAATTTGGACCAAAAATGAATGAGCTAGGATACTTTTACAAAAAACGCACAAAAACGCACAAAAACGCACAAAAGCAAAAATGCCAAAGTTTTGTAAAACAATAATTTTTTTTTTAACTCTGTAAAAATTACCTAGTACAGTTTTATCCCAGCTTTAATTTGGTACCATTTTTTTTCAATTTGGACCAAAACTGAATGAGCTAGGATACTTTTACAAAAAACGCACAAAAACGCACAAAAACGCACAAAAGCAAAAATGCCAAAGTTTTGTAAAACAATAATTTTTTTTTTAACTCTGTAAAATTACATAGTACAGTTTATCTCAGCTTTAATTTGGTACCATTTTTGTTCAATTTGGACCAAAACTGAATGAGCTAGGATACTTTTACAAAAAACGCACAAAAACGCACAAAAGCAAAAATGCCAAAGTTTTGTAAAACACTAATTTTTTTTTAGCTCTGTAAAAATTACCTAGTACAGTTTTATCTCAGCTTTAATTTGGTGCCATTTTTGTTCAATTTGGACCAAAAACTGAATGAGCCTAGGATACTTTTACAAAAACGCACAAAAACGCACAAAAACGCACAAAAACGCACAAAAGCAAAAATGCCAAAGTTTTGTAAAACAATAATTTTTTTTTAACTCTGTAAAAATTACCTAGTACAGTTTTATCTCAGCTTTAATTTGGTATCATTTTTGTTCAATTTGGACCAAAACTGAATGAGCTAGGATACTTTTACAAAAAACGCACAAAAACGCACAAATACGCACAAAAACGCACAAAAGCAAAAATGCCAAAGTTTTGTAAAACAATAATTTTTTTTTTAACACTGTAAAAATTTCCTAGTACAGTGTTATCTAGCTTTAATTTGGTATCCTTTTTGTTAAATTTTGACCAAAACTGAATGAGCTAGGATACTTTTACAAAAAACGCACAAAAACGCACAAAAGCAAAAATGCCAAAGTTTTGTAAAACAATAATTTTTTTTTTAACTCTGTATAAATAACCTAGTGCAGTTTTATCCATACAATTACACTTGATAAAAGTCAAGTGTCTAGTATGAGTGTGAGTATTAGATAATACTTGGACTTAAACTTGCACCCAAAGTATTTTCAAGTGTAAAACTTTCACTTACACTTGAACACTTGAATTTTTTAAGTGTTACACTTACACTTACACTTGAACACTTGAATTTTTCAAGTGTTACTTTTTACTTAAGCAACAAAATAAGGTTTTAAATTTTAAAATTTCTGGTAAATATTTATATTTAAATAGTTTTAGAGTCCAAAAATGTAATAATCTTTGTAAAAAAAAATCGTAATTTTTAAAAAAAATAAAAATAAATGATTATTCTTTGAATTTAAACATTTGTTTTCAAAAGATCAACATTTACTCTTAGTAATACTTTGTTCATGAAATTCTCTGCTTTTATGTTCTGTGATCTTTTACTGCTGACAACACCACATATGCTAAAAAATCGTTCAATATAAGCACTCGATGCTGGTACTGAAAAAATTTTTTTTGCTACTTGACTTAAAATTGGGAACTTATAGGAATTCTCATTCCAAAAAGCCTTTGTAGACTTTCGGATATTAGTTCCATCTCGAATTGTATCGAAGTAAAGATCTTTTTCTCTACAAATTTTTTCAAGAATCGAAACTCTTTGCGTATCAATAGGCGTTTCATATGCTCTTGACTTAATTAGGCTCCTCAAAACACGATTTTCAGCACAATTAAAAGCAGGATTTGATCTTTGACTTTCATTATTTGCTCTTGGCACCTCAGTTGAGGGATTCTTATCACTATATAGAAAAAGTGCAGCTTCACAAAAATGGTCTATAGCCTTTCCGTGATTTCAATAGCATAAGGTTTGTTATACCAAAAATCCAATTTTGAAATGTTCAATAATGCAGCTAGCAAATATATGTTTGAATTAAATTCATATTCGAAACGTTTGTTTAACTCTTTAATAAGCTCTTCAACAAGTTTTTTACATTCACCTTGTTCATTATATTCCGATAAAGTCGCGTTTATTATTACTATTAAACTTGGTATTAAGTCTCCAATATGCCAATCGGATTTTTGCGATAACAGGGAGAGCGAATACAACGGATTTAAAATCTTAAGATAGTTAACTAACTTGGCTCTTGAAATTGGACATTCATTCTCTTTTAATAAGTTTTTTTCATAGGCCGAAAAAAACGATTCAAGCATTAAGTAAGTTGAGGACCATCTTGTTCCATTTTCGCATCTCAATTTTGCTTCCTTTAATCTAAAATCATACGAAAGAACTGTTGATGATCTAACACTACCAGCATAACTAGATAATTTAACTAAATTTCTACTAAGAAATTTGCATTTTTTAATAGCAGTTCGAACACCTAAATTGATTTTATGGGATGAACATGAGTATCTTGGTACTGTTTCTGATCCAATTTTTAAATTTAAATTGAAAATTGGATCCAAATAATCATTTTCGTTATCATCATCAACATCTTCTTGTATTTGTTCGTCTTCTAATCGTTGATTGATTAAAATTTCATCGAAAAAAGGCACTGGTTCTTCTACCACACGATCAATCTCAATGTCTACATCTTCAAAACTGCAAACCAAAGATCTTGAATTTGCTCTTTGATTTAGCTCATTTAGATCGTTTTGGTCATCCATCTCATTAGATTGATCGAACTCAAGTTCTGCATCTTCAACTTCTCTAAAACCATTCATATTTAAAGCATGTTCTTCAATTGCATCATCAAACATCACATTTTGGTTCTGTTTAAATAGTCTTACAAGAGATGAACCTTGATCACAAACAACACCAGTAATTTTTGTTTTATCGAACTCAAAATGATTAATGACATGCTCAAGGTTATCTTTAATTGTCTCAGCTGTTGCATGTCTTGGCATTTTTCGCATACCAATAACTCTAATTTCTCTTGAAAAACTTTTGTACACCAGGCACGTTGCAACAGCTAAAAAATGTTCCATATTTTGACCTGACCACAAATCAATAATCAAACAAATTGAATGAGCATCTTTTAATTTTCGCTCTAGATTAATTTTCAGTGTTTTCCTAACCTGTGGAAGTATTGATTTTGTAAATGTATGAGGATGCGGAAGGGGAACTGTCAAAATCGAGCGTAAAAAAGGATTTTTTAATTGCTGAATAGCTGTATTTGAGGTCAAAAAAAATTTCACTAAATTCAGTTCATTATCGGTTAAATTTGTTTTTGATTTTCCTCTAGTTCGACACTTGCTATAAGATTCTATCCAGTTTTCTAAACATTGATGGTCCTCAAGGTGCTTGTTAAGATTGGAAGTTGCACCCAGCCTTTCTGAATAAACCTTGTTACAAATAATACAAGTAAACCTGATTGGCTCAGTTGGTTTTACAGCGAACTCCGTTTGAAACTCAAAAAAATTTAAAGCGGCTGAGTATTTGGATTGAAGATCGCCTATTGACACGATTTTGCACTCAAACACGTTTCTTAAGCTTTCACTAATCATTTTATCAATTTTTTGTTGATCTTAGAAAAAAAAAAATTTCAAAATCCTAGTTATTTTAATAAATGTCGAAAGATAAAAATAAACTAATTTTGTAACTTTAAGTAACTCTAGTCTAAATTTTTTTTAGGAATTAATTTATTTATATACTTTTTTTTTATATATAAAGCTTTTTTTGCTCCGTGTTGTCAAGAGTTTTTAAATCGATAAATTTGAATTTTTTTCTCTTGATAATGTTCTAAATATATAAATATACCAATTTTTCCGAAAATACTTATAGATATAACAAAATGTTAAAAGACGCGACTTCGAACTATATGGGTTAAATTAACAGTCACTGTAATTAACTTATGAATTCAGGTTTTAAGGTTTAAAAAAGTAAAAAAATAGACACATAACAAAATAAACTAAAAATCAGACTTGCGGAAATGTCAGAAAAAAAAGTCATTTAAAGTCTTTTCAAAGTCAAGCCACTGACTCAACTTGAAATTTTATTTTTTTTAAATAAGTCTTTTTCCGTTCCATGTAGTTATTAAGGCGGCCATTTTTATTTCAAAGTCTTTAAAATGACTTTTTTCAGAAAAAAAAATTTTAAGTCAAGTCAAAAGAATTGACTTTTTGACTTTTAAAACAACTCTGCTAAAAATTAAAACTTTTTTGTATTATTTTATTTGACGACTAAAAAAAAAAAATTAGAGTTAATACTTTCGACTGTTGTATCTTGCTCAGTCAATGTATTTCTTCGCCTAGATGTAACAATATCATTTTCGTTTGCGTGTTGTTCTTCAATCACTTGGTTTTCATTCGTTTGTTGATTGTCATTTTGATTAATTTGGTTTCTTCGACGTCTACTACTACGAGTAAGAACTTGGTTGGAGTTAGAGCCTTGAGAAGCATCGCTTAAAACTTGTCTTTGGTTTCTTCTGGGTCTGGTGGATTGGTTGGACATTTTAAATAGTTTAAATTTTATTTAAATCTTTTGCTTGAATTAATTTTTCAAAATTGTATAATTCATAACTTATTTATAAGTATAATAATGATTAGTATATAATTTTTCAAAATTTAAATGAGAGAAAAATAAGTTAACTTTTTCCAAACTTTTAGGCCTAAATTTTTGCCAAAGAAAAGAGTACCACCACATATTTGTTCAATTTGGATAAAAACTAAATGAGCCAGGATACTTTTACAAAAAACGCACAAAAACGCACAAAAACGCACAAAAGCAAAAATGCCAAAGTTTTGTAAAACAATAATTTTTTTTTAACTCTGTAAAAATAACCTAGTACAGTTTTATCTCAGCTTTAATTTGGTACCATTTTTGTTCAATTTTGACCAAAACTGAATGAGCTAGGATACTTTTACAAAAAACGCACAAAAACGCATAAAAACGCACAAAAACGCACAAAAGCAAAAATGCCAAAGTTTTGTAAAACACTAATTTTTTTTTTAACTCTGTAAAAATTACCTAGTACAGTGTTATCTTAGCTTTAATTTGGTACCATTTTTGTTAAATTTGGACCAAAACTGAATGAGCTAGGATACTTTTACAAAAAACGCACAAAAACGCACAAAAACGCACAAAAACGCACAAAAGCAAAAATGCCAAAGTTTTGTAAAACACTAATTTTTTTTTAACTCTGTTAAAATTTGGATAAAAACTAAATGAGCTAGGATATTTTTTCTAAAAAACGCACAAAAACGCACAAAAACGCACAAAAGCAAAAATGCCAAAGTTTTGTAAAACAATAATTTTTTATTTAACTCTGTAAAAATACCTAGTACAGTTTTATCTCAGCTTTAATTTGGTATCATTTTTGTTCAATTTGGACCAAAACTGAATGAGCTAGGATACTTTTACAAAAAACGCACAAAAACGCACAAAAACGCACAAAAGCAAAAATGCCAAAGTTTTGTAAAACACTAATTTTTTTTTAACTCTGTAAAAATTACCTAGTACAGTTTTATCTCAGCTTTAATTTGGTACCATTTTTGTTAAATTTGGACCAAATCTGAATGAGCTAGGATACTTTTACAAAAAACGCACAAAAACGCACAAAAACGCACAAAAACGCACAAAAGCAAAAATGCCAAAGTTTTGTAAAACACTAATTTTTTTTTAACTCTGTAAAAATTACCTAGTACAGTTTTATCTCAGCTTTAATTTGGTACCATTTTTGTTCAATTTGGACCAAAACTGAATGAGCTAGGATACTTTTACAAAAAACGCACAAAAACGCACAAAAACGCACAAAAGCAAAAATGCCAAAGTTTTGTAAAACAATAATTTTTTTTTAACTCTGTAAAAATTACCTAGTACAGTTTTATCTCAGCTTTAATTTGGTACCATTTTTGTTCAATTTGGACCAAAACTGAATGAGCTAGGATACTTTTACAAAAAAACGCACAAAAACGCACAAAAACGCACAAAAGCAAAAATGCCAAAGTTTTGTAAAACAATAATTTTTTTTTAACTCTGTAAAAATTACCTAGTACAGTTTTATCTCAGCTTTAATTTGGTACCATTTTTGTTAAATTTGGACCAAAACTGAATGAGCTAGGATACTTTTACAAAAAACGCACAAAAACGCACAAAAACGCACAAAAGCAAAAATGCCAAAGTTTTGTAAAACAATAATTTTTTTTTAACTCTGTAAAATTACCTAGTACAGTTTTATCTCAGCTTTAATTTGGTACCATTTTTGTTCAATTTGGACCAAAACTGAATGAGCTAGGATACTTTTACAAAAAACGCACAAAAACGCACAAAAACGCACAAAAACGCACAAAAGCAAAAATGCCAAAGTTTTGTAAAACAATAATTTTTTTTTTAACTCTGTAAAAATTACCTAGTACAGTTTTATCTCAGCTTTAATTTGGTACCATTTTTGTTAAATTTGGACCAAAACTGAATGAGCTAGGATACTTTTACAAAAAACGCACAAAAACGCACAAAAACGCACAAAAGCAAAAATGCCAAAGTTTTGTAAAACAATAATTTTTTTTTAACTCTGTAAAAATTACCTAGTACAGTTTTATCTCAGCTTTAATTTGGTACCATTTTTGTTCAATTTGGACCAAAACTGAATGAGCTAGGATACTTTTACAAAAAACGCACAAAAACGCACAAAAACGCACAAAAGCAAAATGCCAAAGTTTTGTAAAACAATAATTTTTTTTTTAACTCTGTAAAAATTACCTAGTACAGTTTTATCTCAGCTTTAATTTGGTACCATTTTTGTTCAATTTGGACCAAAACTGAATGAGCTAGGATACTTTACAAAAAACGCACAAAAACGCACAAAAACGCACAAAAGCAAAAATGCCAAAGTTTTGTAAAACAATAATTTTTTTTTAACTCTGTAAAAATTACCTAGTACAGTTTTATCTCAGCTTTAATTTGGTACCATTTTTGTTCAATTTGGACCAAAACTGAATGAGCTAGGATACTTTTACAAAAAACGCACAAAAACGCACAAAAACGCACAAAAGCAAAAATGCCAAAGTTTTGTAAAACAATAATTTTTTTTTAACTCTGTAAAAATTACCTAGTACAGTTTTATCTCAGCTTTAATTTGGTACCATTTTTGTTCAATTTGGACCAAAACTGAATGAGCTAGGATACTTTTACAAAAAACGCACAAAACCAAAACGCACAAAAACGCACAAAAGCAAAAATGCCAAAGTTTTGTAAAACAATAATTTTTTTTTTAACTCTGTAAAAATTACCTAGTACAGTTTTATCTCAGCTTTAATTTGGTACCATTTTTGTTAAATTTGGACCAAAACTGAATGAGCTAGGATACTTTTACAAAAAACGCACAAAAACGCACAAAAACGCACAAAAGCAAAAATGCCAAAGTTTTGTAAAACAATAATTTTTTTTTAACTCTGTAAAAATTACCTAGTACAGTTTTATCTCAGCTTTAATTTGGTACCATTTTTGTTCAATTTGGACCAAAACTGAATGAGCTAGGATACTTTTACAAAAAACGCACAAAAACGCACAAAAACGCACAAAAGCAAAAATGCCAAAGTTTTGTAAAACAATAATTTTTTTTTAACTCTGTAAAAATTACCTAGTACAGTTTTATCTCAGCTTTAATTTGGTACCATTTTTGTTCAATTTGGACCAAAACTGAATGAGCTAGGATACTTTTACAAAAAACGCACAAAAACGCACAAAAACGCACAAAAGCAAAAATGCCAAAGTTTTGTAAAACAATAATTTTTTTTTAACTCTGTAAAAATTACCTAGTACAGTTTTATCTCAGCTTTAATTTGGTACCATTTTTGTTCAATTTGGACCAAAACTGAATGAGCTAGGATACTTTTACAAAAAACGCACAAAAACGCACAAAAACGCACAAAAGCAAAAATGCCAAAGTTTTGTAAAACAATAATTTTTTTTTAACTCTGTAAAAATTACCTAGTACAGTTTTATCTCAGCTTTAATTTGGTACCATTTTTGTTCAATTTGGACCAAAACTGAATGAGCTAGGATACTTTTACAAAAAACGCACAAAAACGCACAAAAACGCACAAAAGCAAAAATGCCAAAGTTTTGTAAAACAATAATTTTTTTTTAACTCTGTAAAAATTACCTAGTACAGTTTTATCTCAGCTTTAATTTGGTACCATTTTTGTTCAATTTGGACCAAAACTGAATGAGCTAGGATACTTTTACAAAAAACGCACAAAAACGCACAAAAACGCACAAAAGCAAAAATGCCAAAGTTTTGTAAAACAATAATTTTTTTTTTAACTCTGTAAAAATTACCTAGTACAGTTTTATCTCAGCTTTAATTTGGTACCATTTTTGTTCAATTTGGACCAAAACTGAATGAGCTAGGATACTTTTACAAAAAACGCACAAAAACGCACAAAAACGCACAAAAGCAAAAATGCCAAAGTTTTGTAAAACACTAATTTTTTTTTTAACTCTGTAAAAATTACCTAGTACAGTTTTATCTCAGCTTTAATTTGGTACCATTTTTGTTCAATTTGGACCAAAACTGAATGAGCTAGGATACTTTTACAAAAAACGCACAAAAACGCACAAAAACGCACAAAAGCAAAAATGCCAAAGTTTTGTAAAACAATAATTTTTTTTTAACTCTGTAAAAATTACCTAGTACAGTTTTATCTCAGCTTTAATTTGGTACCATTTTTGTTCAATTTGGACCAAAACTGAATGAGCTAGGATACTTTTACAAAAAACGCACAAAAACGCACAAAAACGCACAAAAGCAAAAATGCCAAAGTTTTGTAAAACAATAATTTTTTTTTTAACTCTGTAAAAATTACCTAGTACAGTTTTATCTCAGCTTTAATTTGGTACCATTTTTGTTCAATTTGGACCAAAACTGAATGAGCTAGGATACTTTTACAAAAAACGCACAAAAACGCACTAAAAAGCACAAAAACGCACAAAAGCAAAAATGCCAAAGTTTTGTAAAACAATAATTTTTTTTTAACTCTGTAAAAATTACCTAGTACAGTTTTATCTCAGCTTTAATTTGGTACCATTTTTGTTAAATTTGGACCAAAACTGAATGAGCTAGGATACTTTTACAAAAAACGCACAAAAACGCACAAAAACGCACAAAAGCAAAAATGCCAAAGTTTTGTAAAACAATAATTTTTTTTTTAACTCTGTAAAAATTACCTAGTACAGTTTTATCTCAGCTTTAATTTGGTACCATTTTTGTTCAATTTGGACCAAAACTGAATGAGCTAGGATACTTTTACAAAAAACGCACAAAAACGCACAAAACGCACAAAAACGCACAAAAGCAAAAATGCCAAAGTTTTGTAAAACAATAATTTTTTTTTTAACTCTGTAAAAATTACCTAGTACAGTTTTATCTTAGCTTTAATTTGGTACCATTTTTGTTAAATTTGGACCAAAACTGAATGAGCTAGGATACTTTTACAAAAAACGCACAAAAACGCACAAAAACGCACAAAAGCAAAAATGCCAAAGTTTTGTAAAACAATAATTTTTTTTTAACTCTGTAAAAATTACCTAGTACAGTTTTATCTCAGCTTTAATTTGGTACCATTTTTGTTCAATTTGGACAAAAACTGAATGAGCTAGGATACTTTTACAAAAAAACGCACAAAAACGCACAAAAGCAAAAATGCCAAAGTTTTGTAAAACAATAATTTTTTTTTTAACTCTGTAAAAATTACCTAGTACAGTTTTATCTCAGCTTTAATTTGGATACCATTTTTGTTCAATTTGGATAAAAACTGAATGAGCTAGGATACTTTTACAAAAAAAAAAACGCACAAAAACGCACAAAAACGCACAAAAGCAAAAATGCCAAAGTTTTGTAAAACAATAATTTTTTTTTAACTCTGTAAAAATTACCTAGTACAGTTTTATCTCAGCTTTAATTTGGTACCATTTTTGTTCAATTTGGACCAAAACTGAATGAGCTAGGATACTTTTACAAAAAACGCACAAAAACGCACAAAAACGCACAAAAGCAAAAATGCCAAAGTTTTGTAAAACAATAATTTTTTTTTTAACTCTGTAAAAATTACCTAGTACAGTTTTATCTCAGCTTTAATTTGGTACCATTTTTGTTCAATTTGGACCAAAACTGAATGAGCTAGGATACTTTTACAAAAAACGCACAAAAACGCACAAAAACGCACAAAAGCAAAAATGCCAAAGTTTTGTAAAACAATAATTTTTTTTTAACTCTGTAAAAATTACCTAGTACAGTTTTATCTCAGCTTTAATTTGGTACCATTTTTGTTCAATTTGGACCAAAACTGAATGAGCTAGGATACTTTTACAAAAAACGCACAAAAACGCACAAAAACGCACAAAAGCAAAAATGCCAAAGTTTTGTAAAACAATAATTTTTTTTTAACTCTGTAAAAATTACCTAGTACAGTTTTATCTCAGCTTTAATTTGGTACCATTTTTGTTCAATTTGGACCAAAACTGAATGAGCTAGGATACTTTTACAAAAAACGCACAAAAACGCACAAAAACGCACAAAAGCAAAAATGCCAAAGTTTTGTAAAACAATAATTTTTTTTTAACTCTGTAAAAATTACCTAGTACAGTTTTATCTCAGCTTTAATTTGGTACCATTTTTGTTCAATTTGGACCAAAACTGAATGAGCTAGGATACTTTTACAAAAAACGCACAAAAACGCACAAAAACGCACAAAAGCAAAAATGCCAAAGTTTTGTAAAACAATAATTTTTTTTTTAACTCTGTAAAAATTACCTAGTACAGTTTTATCTCAGCTTTAATTTGGTACCATTTTTGTTCAATTTGGACCAAAACTGAATGAGCTAGGATACTTTTACAAAAAACGCACAAAAACGCACAAAAACGCACAAAAGCAAAAATGCCAAAGTTTTGTAAAACAATAATTTTTTTTTAACTCTGTAAAAATTACCTAGTACAGTTTTATCTCAGCTTTAATTTGGTACCATTTTTGTTCAATTTGGACCAAAACTGAATGAGCTAGGATACTTTTACAAAAAACGCACAAAAACGCACAAAAACGCACAAAAGCAAAAATGCCAAAGTTTTGTAAAACAATAATTTTTTTTTAACTCTGTAAAAATTACCTAGTACAGTTTTATCTCAGCTTTAATTTGGTACCATTTTTGTTCAATTTGGACCAAAACTGAATGAGCTAGGATACTTTTACAAAAAACGCACAAAAACGCACAAAAACGCACAAAAGCAAAAATGCCAAAGTTTTGTAAAACAATAATTTTTTTTTAACTCTGTAAAAATTACCTAGTACAGTTTTATCTCAGCTTTAATTTGGTACCATTTTTGTTCAATTTGGACCAAAACTGAATGAGCTAGGATACTTTTACAAAAAACGCACAAAAACGCACAAAAGCAAAATGCCAAAGTTTTGTAAAACAATAATTTTTTTTTAACTCTGTAAAAATTACCTAGTACAGTTTTATCTCAGCTTTAATTTGGTACCATTTTTGTTCAATTTGGACCAAAACTGAATGAGCTAGGATACTTTTACAAAAAACGCACAAAAACGCACAAAAACGCACAAAAGCAAAATGCCAAAGTTTTGTAAAACAATAATTTTTTTTTAACTCTGTAAAAATTACCTAGTACAGTTTTATCTCAGCTTTAATTTGGTACCATTTTTGTTCAATTTGGACCAAAACTGAATGAGCTAGGATACTTTTACAAAAAACGCACAAAAACGCACAAAAACGCACAAAAGCAAAAATGCCAAAGTTTTGTAAAACAATAATTTTTTTTTTAACTCTGTAAAAATTACCTAGTACAGTTTTATCTCAGCTTTAATTTGGTACCATTTTTGTTCAATTTGGACCAAAACTGAATGAGCTAGGATACTTTACAAAAAACGCACAAAAACGCACAAAAGCAAAAATGCCAAAGTTTTGTAAAACAATAATTTTTTTTTAACTCTGTAAAAATTACCTAGTACAGTTTTATCTCAGCTTTAATTTGGTACCATTTTTGTTCAATTTGGACCAAAACTGAATGAGCTAGGATACTTTTACAAAAAACGCACAAAAACGCACAAAAACGCACAAAAGCAAAAATGCCAAAGTTTTGTAAAACAATAATTTTTTTTTAACTCTGTAAAAATTACCTAGTACAGTTTTATCTCAGCTTTAATTTGGTACCATTTTTGTTCAATTTGGACCAAAACTGAATGAGCTAGGATACTTTTACAAAAAACGCACAAAAACGCACAAAAACGCACAAAAGCAAAAATGCCAAAGTTTTGTAAAACACTAATTTTTTTTTAACTCTGTAAAAATTACCTAGTACAGTTTTATCTCAGCTTTAATTTGGTACCATTTTTGTTCAATTTGGACCAAAACTGAATGAGCTAGGATACTTTTACAAAAAACGCACAAAAACGCACAAAAGCAAAAATGCCAAAGTTTTGTAAAACAATAATTTTTTTTTAACTCTGTAAAAATTACCTAGTACAGTTTTATCTCAGCTTTAATTTGGTACCATTTTTGTTCAATTTGGACCAAAACTGAATGAGCTAGGATACTTTTACAAAAAACGCACAAAAACGCACAAAAACGCACAAAAGCAAAAATGCCAAAGTTTTGTAAAACAATAATTTTTTTTTAACTCTGTAAAAATTACCTAGTACAGTTTTATCTCAGCTTTAATTTGGTACCATTTTTGTTCAATTTGGACCAAAACTGAATGAGCTAGGATACTTTTACAAAAAACGCACAAAAACGCACAAAAACGCACAAAAGCAAAAATGCCAAAGTTTTGTAAAACAATAATTTTTTTTTAACTCTGTAAAAATTACCTAGTACAGTTTTATCTCAGCTTTAATTTGGTACCATTTTTGTTCAATTTGGACCAAAACTGAATGAGCTAGGATACTTTTACAAAAAACGCACAAAAACGCACAAAAACGCACAAAAGCAAAAATGCCAAAGTTTTGTAAAACAATAATTTTTTTTTTAACTCTGTAAAAATTACCTAGTACAGTTTTATCTCAGCTTTAATTTGGTACCATTTTTGTTCAATTTGGACCAAAACTGAATGAGCTAGGATACTTTTACAAAAAACGCACAAAAACGCACAAAAACGCACAAAAGCAAAAATGCCAAAGTTTTGTAAAACAATAATTTTTTTTTTAACTCTGTAAAAATTACCTAGTACAGTTTTATCTCAGCTTTAATTTGGTACCATTTTTGTTCAATTTGGACCAAAACTGAATGAGCTAGGATACTTTTACAAAAAACGCACAAAAACGCACAAAAACGCACAAAAGCAAAAATGCCAAAGTTTTGTAAAACAATAATTTTTTTTTAACTCTGTAAAAATTACCTAGTACAGTTTTATCTCAGCTTTAATTTGGTACCATTTTTGTTCAATTTGGACCAAAACTGAATGAGCTAGGATACTTTTACAAAAAACGCACAAAAACGCACAAAAACGCACAAAAGCAAAAATGCCAAAGTTTTGTAAAACAATAATTTTTTTTTTAACTCTGTAAAAATTACCTAGTACAGTTTTATCTCAGCTTTAATTTGGTACCATTTTTGTTCAATTTGGACCAAAACTGAATGAGCTAGGATACTTTTACAAAAAACGCACAAAAACGCACAAAAACGCACAAAAGCAAAAATGCCAAAGTTTTGTAAAACAATAATTTTTTTTTAACTCTGTAAAAATTACCTAGTACAGTTTTATCTCAGCTTTAATTTGGTACCATTTTTGTTCAATTTGGACCAAAACTGAATGAGCTAGGATACTTTTACAAAAAACGCACAAAAACGCACAAAAACGCACAAAAGCAAAAATGCCAAAGTTTTGTAAAACAATAATTTTTTTTTTAACTCTGTAAAAATTACCTAGTACAGTTTTATCTCAGCTTTAATTTGGTACCATTTTTGTTCAATTTGGACCAAAACTGAATGAGCTAGGATACTTTTACAAAAAACGCACAAAAACGCACAAAAACGCACAAAAGCAAAAATGCCAAAGTTTTGTAAAACAATAATTTTTTTTTAACTCTGTAAAAATTACCTAGTACAGTTTTATCTCAGCTTTAATTTGGTACCATTTTTGTTCAATTTGGACCAAAACTGAATGAGCTAGGATACTTTTACAAAAAACGCACAAAAACGCACAAAAACGCACAAAAGCAAAAATGCCAAAGTTTTGTAAAACAATAATTTTTTTTTAACTCTGTAAAAATTACCTAGTACAGTTTTATCTCAGCTTTAATTTGGTACCATTTTTGTTCAATTTGGACCAAAACTGAATGAGCTAGGATACTTTTACAAAAAACGCACAAAAACGCACAAAAACGCACAAAAGCAAAAATGCCAAAGTTTTGTAAAACAATAATTTTTTTTTAACTCTGTAAAAATTACCTAGTACAGTTTTATCTCAGCTTTAATTTGGTACCATTTTTGTTCAATTTGGACCAAAACTGAATGAGCTAGGATACTTTTACAAAAAACGCACAAAAACGCACAAAAACGCACAAAAGCAAAAATGCCAAAGTTTTGTAAAACAATAATTTTTTTTTAACTCTGTAAAAATTACCTAGTACAGTTTTATCTCAGCTTTAATTTGGTACCATTTTTGTTCAATTTGGACCAAAAACTGAATGAGCTAGGATACTTTTACAAAAAACGCACAAAAACGCACAAAAACGCACAAAAGCAAAAATGCCAAAGTTTTGTAAAACAATAATTTTTTTTTAACTCTGTAAAAATTACCTAGTACAGTTTTATCTCAGCTTTAATTTGGTACCATTTTTGTTCAATTTGGACCAAAACTGAATGAGCTAGGATACTTTTACAAAAAACGCACAAAAACGCACAAAAACGCACAAAAGCAAAAATGCCAAAGTTTTGTAAAACAATAATTTTTTTTTAACTCTGTAAAATTACCTAGTACAGTTTTATCTCAGCTTTAATTTGGTACCATTTTTGTTCAATTTGGACCAAAACTGAATGAGCTAGGATACTTTTACAAAAAACGCACAAAAACGCACAAAAACGCACAAAAGCAAAAATGCCAAAGTTTTGTAAAACAATAATTTTTTTTTAACTCTGTAAAAATTACCTAGTACAGTTTTATCTCAGCTTTAATTTGGTACCATTTTTGTTAAATTTGGACCAAAACTGAATGAGCTAGGATACTTTTACAAAAAACGCACAAAAACGCACAAAAACGCACAAAAGCAAAAATGCCAAAGTTTTGTAAAACAATAATTTTTTTTTAACTCTGTAAAAATTACCTAGTACAGTTTTATCTCAGCTTTAATTTGGTACCATTTTTGTTCAATTTGGACCAAAACTGAATGAGCTAGGATACTTTTACAAAAAACGCACAAAAACGCACAAAAACGCACAAAAGCAAAAATGCCAAAGTTTTGTAAAACAATAATTTTTTTTTAACTCTGTAAAAATTACCTAGTACAGTTTTATCTCAGCTTTAATTTGGTACCATTTTTGTTCAATTTGGACCAAAACTGAATGAGCTAGGATACTTTTACAAAAAACGCACAAAAACGCACAAAAACGCACAAAAGCAAAAATGCCAAAGTTTTGTAAAACAATAATTTTTTTTTAACTCTGTAAAAATTACCTAGTACAGTTTTATCTCAGCTTTAATTTGGTACCATTTTTGTTCAATTTGGACCAAAACTGAATGAGCTAGGATACTTTTACAAAAAACGCACAAAAACGCACAAAAACGCACAAAAGCAAAAATGCCAAAGTTTTGTAAAACAATAATTTTTTTTTTAACTCTGTAAAAATTACCTAGTACAGTTTTATCTCAGCTTTAATTTGGTACCATTTTTGTTCAATTTGGACCAAAACTGAATGAGCTAGGATACTTTTACAAAAAACGCACAAAAACGCACAAAACGCACAAAAGCAAAAATGCCAAAGTTTTGTAAAACAATAATTTTTTTTTAACTCTGTAAAAATTACCTAGTACAGTTTTATCTCAGCTTTAATTTGGTACCATTTTTGTTCAATTTGGACCAAAACTGAATGAGCTAGGATACTTTTACAAAAAACGCACAAAAACGCACAAAAGCAAAAATGCCAAAGTTTTGTAAAACAATAATTTTTTTTTAACTCTGTAAAAATTACCTAGTACAGTTTTATCTCAGCTTTAATTTGGTACCATTTTTGTTCAATTTGGACCAAAACTGAATGAGCTAGGATACTTTTACAAAAAACGCACAAAAACGCACAAAAACGCACAAAAGCAAAAATGCCAAAGTTTTGTAAAACAATAATTTTTTTTTAACTCTGTAAAAATTACCTAGTACAGTTTTATCTCAGCTTTAATTTGGTACCATTTTTGTTCAATTTGGACCAAAACTGAATGAGCTAGGATACTTTTACAAAAAACGCACAAAAACGCACAAAAACGCACAAAAGCAAAAATGCCAAAGTTTTGTAAAACAATAATTTTTTTTTAACTCTGTAAAAATTACCTAGTACAGTTTTATCTCAGCTTTAATTTGGTACCATTTTTGTTCAATTTGGACCAAAACTGAATGAGCTAGGATACTTTTACAAAAAAACGCACAAAAACGCACAAAAGCAAAAATGCCAAAGTTTTGTAAAACAATAATTTTTTTTTAACTCTGTAAAAATTACCTAGTACAGTTTTATCTCAGCTTTAATTTGGTACCATTTTTGTTCAATTTGGACCAAAACTGAATGAGCTAGGATACTTTTACAAAAAACGCACAAAAACGCACAAAAACGCACAAAAGCAAAAATGCCAAAGTTTTGTAAAACAATAATTTTTTTTTTAACTCTGTAAAAATTACCTAGTACAGTTTTATCTCAGCTTTAATTTGGTACCATTTTTGTTCAATTTGGACCAAAACTGAATGAGCTAGGATACTTTTACAAAAAACGCACAAAAACGCACAAAAACGCACAAAAGCAAAAATGCCAAAGTTTTGTAAAACAATAATTTTTTTTTAACTCTGTAAAAATTACCTAGTACAGTTTTATCTCAGCTTTAATTTGGTACCATTTTTGTTCAATTTGGACCAAAACTGAATGAGCTAGGATACTTTTACAAAAAACGCACAAAAACGCACAAAAACGCACAAAAGCAAAAATGCCAAAGTTTTGTAAAACAATAATTTTTTTTTAACTCTGTAAAAATTACCTAGTACAGTTTTATCTCAGCTTTAATTTGGTACCATTTTTGTTCAATTTGGACCAAAACTGAATGAGCTAGGATACTTTTACAAAAAACGCACAAAAACGCACAAAAACGCACAAAAGCAAAAATGCCAAAGTTTTGTAAAACAATAATTTTTTTTTAACTCTGTAAAAATTACCTAGTACAGTTTTATCTCAGCTTTAATTTGGTACCATTTTTGTTCAATTTGGACCAAAACTGAATGAGCTAGGATACTTTTACAAAAAACGCACAAAAACGCACAAAAACGCACAAAAGCAAAAATGCCAAAGTTTTGTAAAACAATAATTTTTTTTTAACTCTGTAAAAATTACCTAGTACAGTTTTATCTCAGCTTTAATTTGGTACCATTTTTGTTCAATTTGGACCAAAACTGAATGAGCTAGGATACTTTTACAAAAAACGCACAAAAACGCACAAAAACGCACAAAAGCAAAAATGCCAAAGTTTTGTAAAACAATAATTTTTTTTTAACTCTGTAAAAATTACCTAGTACAGTTTTATCTCAGCTTTAATTTGGTACCATTTTTGTTCAATTTGGACCAAAACTGAATGAGCTAGGATACTTTTACAAAAAACGCACAAAAACGCACAAAAACGCACAAAAGCAAAAATGCCAAAGTTTTGTAAAACAATAATTTTTTTTTAACTCTGTAAAAATTACCTAGTACAGTTTTATCTCAGCTTTAATTTGGTACCATTTTTGTTCAATTTGGACCAAAACTGAATGAGCTAGGATACTTTTACAAAAAACGCACAAAAACGCACAAAAACGCACAAAAGCAAAAATGCCAAAGTTTTGTAAAACAATAATTTTTTTTTAACTCTGTAAAAATTACCTAGTACAGTTTTATCTCAGCTTTAATTTGGTACCATTTTTGTTCAATTTGGACCAAAACTGAATGAGCTAGGATACTTTTACAAAAAACGCACAAAAACGCACAAAAACGCACAAAAGCAAAAATGCCAAAGTTTTGTAAAACAATAATTTTTTTTTAACTCTGTAAAAATTACCTAGTACAGTTTTATCTCAGCTTTAATTTGGTACCATTTTTGTTCAATTTGGACCAAAACTGAATGAGCTAGGATACTTTTACAAAAAACGCACAAAAACGCACAAAAACGCACAAAAGCAAAAATGCCAAAGTTTTGTAAAACAATAATTTTTTTTTAACTCTGTAAAAATTACCTAGTACAGTTTTATCTCAGCTTTAATTTGGTACCATTTTTGTTCAATTTGGACCAAAACTGAATGAGCTAGGATACTTTTACAAAAAACGCACAAAAACGCACAAAAACGCACAAAAGCAAAAATGCCAAAGTTTTGTAAAACAATAATTTTTTTTTAACTCTGTAAAAATTACCTAGTACAGTTTTATCTCAGCTTTAATTTGGTACCATTTTTGTTCAATTTGGACCAAAACTGAATGAGCTAGGATACTTTTACAAAAAACGCACAAAAACGCACAAAAACGCACAAAAGCAAAAATGCCAAAGTTTTGTAAAACAATAATTTTTTTTTAACTCTGTAAAAATTACCTAGTACAGTTTTATCTCAGCTTTAATTTGGTACCATTTTTGTTCAATTTGGACCAAAACTGAATGAGCTAGGATACTTTTACAAAAAACGCACAAAAACGCACAAAAACGCACAAAAGCAAAAATGCCAAAGTTTTGTAAAACAATAATTTTTTTTTAACTCTGTAAAAATTACCTAGTACAGTTTTATCTCAGCTTTAATTTGGTACCATTTTTGTTCAATTTGGACCAAAACTGAATGAGCTAGGATACTTTTACAAAAAACGCACAAAAACGCACAAAAACGCACAAAAGCAAAAATGCCAAAGTTTTGTAAAACAATAATTTTTTTTTTAACTCTGTAAAAATTACCTAGTACAGTTTTATCTCAGCTTTAATTTGGTACCATTTTTGTTCAATTTGGACCAAAACTGAATGAGCTAGGATACTTTTACAAAAAACGCACAAAAACGCACAAAAACGCACAAAAGCAAAAATGCCAAAGTTTTGTAAAACAATAATTTTTTTTTAACTCTGTAAAAATTACCTAGTACAGTTTTATCTCAGCTTTAATTTGGTACCATTTTTGTTCAATTTGGACCAAAACTGAATGAGCTAGGATACTTTTACAAAAAACGCACAAAAACGCACAAAAACGCACAAAAGCAAAAATGCCAAAGTTTTGTAAAACAATAATTTTTTTTTAACTCTGTAAAAATTACCTAGTACAGTTTTATCTCAGCTTTAATTTGGTACCATTTTTGTTCAATTTGGACCAAAACTGAATGAGCTAGGATACTTTTACAAAAAACGCACAAAAACGCACAAAAACGCACAAAAGCAAAAATGCCAAAGTTTTGTAAAACAATAATTTTTTTTTTAACTCTGTAAAAATTACCTAGTACAGTTTTATCTCAGCTTTAATTTGGTACCATTTTTGTTCAATTTGGACCAAAACTGAATGAGCTAGGATACTTTTACAAAAAACGCACAAAAACGCACAAAAACGCACAAAAGCAAAAATGCCAAAGTTTTGTAAAACAATAATTTTTTTTTAACTCTGTAAAAATTACCTAGTACAGTTTTATCTCAGCTTTAATTTGGTACCATTTTTGTTCAATTTGGACCAAAACTGAATGAGCTAGGATACTTTTACAAAAAACGCACAAAAACGCACAAAAACGCACAAAAGCAAAAATGCCAAAGTTTTGTAAAACAATAATTTTTTTTTTAACTCTGTAAAAATTACCTAGTACAGTTTTATCTCAGCTTTAATTTGGTACCATTTTTGTTCAATTTGGACCAAAACTGAATGAGCTAGGATACTTTTACAAAAAACGCACAAAAACGCACAAAAACGCACAAAAGCAAAAATGCCAAAGTTTTGTAAAACAATAATTTTTTTTTAACTCTGTAAAAATTACCTAGTACAGTTTTATCTCAGCTTTAATTTGGTACCATTTTTGTTCAATTTGGACCAAAACTGAATGAGCTAGGATACTTTTACAAAAAACGCACAAAAACGCACAAAAACGCACAAAAGCAAAAATGCCAAAGTTTTGTAAAACAATAATTTTTTTTTAACTCTGTAAAAATTACCTAGTACAGTTTTATCTCAGCTTTAATTTGGTACCATTTTTGTTCAATTTGGACCAAAACTGAATGAGCTAGGATACTTTTACAAAAAACGCACAAAAACGCACAAAAACGCACAAAAGCAAAAATGCCAAAGTTTTGTAAAACAATAATTTTTTTTTAACTCTGTAAAAATTACCTAGTACAGTTTTATCTCAGCTTTAATTTGGTACCATTTTTGTTCAATTTGGACCAAAACTGAATGAGCTAGGATACTTTTACAAAAAACGCACAAAAACGCACAAAAACGCACAAAAGCAAAAATGCCAAAGTTTTGTAAAACAATAATTTTTTTTTAACTCTGTAAAAATTACCTAGTACAGTTTTATCTCAGCTTTAATTTGGTACCATTTTTGTTCAATTTGGACCAAAACTGAATGAGCTAGGATACTTTTACAAAAAACGCACAAAAACGCACAAAAACGCACAAAAGCAAAAATGCCAAAGTTTTGTAAAACAATAATTTTTTTTTTAACTCTGTAAAAATTACCTAGTACAGTTTTATCTCAGCTTTAATTTGGTACCATTTTTGTTCAATTTGGACCAAAACTGAATGAGCTAGGATACTTTTACAAAAAACGCACAAAAACGCACAAAAACGCACAAAAGCAAAAATGCCAAAGTTTTGTAAAACAATAATTTTTTTTTTAACTCTGTAAAAATTACCTAGTACAGTTTTATCTCAGCTTTAATTTGGTACCATTTTTGTTCAATTTGGACCAAAACTGAATGAGCTAGGATACTTTTACAAAAAACGCACAAAAACGCACAAAAACGCACAAAAGCAAAAATGCCAAAGTTTTGTAAAACAATAATTTTTTTTTAACTCTGTAAAAATTACCTAGTACAGTTTTATCTCAGCTTTAATTTGGTACCATTTTTGTTCAATTTGGACCAAAACTGAATGAGCTAGGATACTTTTACAAAAAACGCACAAAAACGCACAAAAACGCACAAAAGCAAAAATGCCAAAGTTTTGTAAAACAATAATTTTTTTTTAACTCTGTAAAAATTACCTAGTACAGTTTTATCTCAGCTTTAATTTGGTACCATTTTTGTTCAATTTGGACCAAAACTGAATGAGCTAGGATACTTTTACAAAAAACGCACAAAAACGCACAAAAACGCACAAAAGCAAAAATGCCAAAGTTTTGTAAAACAATAATTTTTTTTTAACTCTGTAAAAATTACCTAGTACAGTTTTATCTCAGCTTTAATTTGGTACCATTTTTGTTCAATTTGGACCAAAACTGAATGAGCTAGGATACTTTTACAAAAAACGCACAAAAACGCACAAAAACGCACAAAAGCAAAAATGCCAAAGTTTTGTAAAACAATAATTTTTTTTTTAACTCTGTAAAAATTACCTAGTACAGTTTTATCTCAGCTTTAATTTGGTACCATTTTTGTTCAATTTGGACCAAAACTGAATGAGCTAGGATACTTTTACAAAAAACGCACAAAAACGCACAAAAACGCACAAAAGCAAAAATGCCAAAGTTTTGTAAAACAATAATTTTTTTTTAACTCTGTAAAAATTACCTAGTACAGTTTTATCTCAGCTTTAATTTGGTACCATTTTTGTTCAATTTGGACCAAAACTGAATGAGCTAGGATACTTTTACAAAAAACGCACAAAAACGCACAAAAACGCACAAAAGCAAAAATGCCAAAGTTTTGTAAAACAATAATTTTTTTTTTAACTCTGTAAAAATTACCTAGTACAGTTTTATCTCAGCTTTAATTTGGTACCATTTTTGTTCAATTTGGACCAAAACTGAATGAGCTAGGATACTTTTACAAAAAACGCACAAAAACGCACAAAAACGCACAAAAGCAAAAATGCCAAAGTTTTGTAAAACAATAATTTTTTTTTTAACTCTGTAAAAATTACCTAGTACAGTTTTATCTCAGCTTTAATTTGGTACCATTTTTGTTCAATTTGGACCAAAACTGAATGAGCTAGGATACTTTTACAAAAAACGCACAAAAACGCACAAAAACGCACAAAAGCAAAAATGCCAAAGTTTTGTAAAACAATAATTTTTTTTTAACTCTGTAAAAATTACCTAGTACAGTTTTATCTCAGCTTTAATTTGGTACCATTTTTGTTCAATTTGGACCAAAACTGAATGAGCTAGGATACTTTTACAAAAAACGCACAAAAACGCACAAAAACGCACAAAAGCAAAAATGCCAAAGTTTTGTAAAACAATAATTTTTTTTTAACTCTGTAAAAATTACCTAGTACAGTTTTATCTCAGCTTTAATTTGGTACCATTTTTGTTCAATTTGGACCAAAACTGAATGAGCTAGGATACTTTTACAAAAAACGCACAAAAACGCACAAAAACGCACAAAAGCAAAAATGCCAAAGTTTTGTAAAACAATAATTTTTTTTTAACTCTGTAAAAATTACCTAGTACAGTTTTATCTCAGCTTTAATTTGGTACCATTTTTGTTCAATTTGGACCAAAACTGAATGAGCTAGGATACTTTTACAAAAAACGCACAAAAACGCACAAAAACGCACAAAAGCAAAAATGCCAAAGTTTTGTAAAACAATAATTTTTTTTTAACTCTGTAAAAATTACCTAGTACAGTTTTATCTCAGCTTTAATTTGGTACCATTTTTGTTCAATTTGGACCAAAACTGAATGAGCTAGGATACTTTTACAAAAAACGCACAAAAACGCACAAAAACGCACAAAAGCAAAAATGCCAAAGTTTTGTAAAACAATAATTTTTTTTTAACTCTGTAAAAATTACCTAGTACAGTTTTATCTCAGCTTTAATTTGGTACCATTTTTGTTCAATTTGGACCAAAACTGAATGAGCTAGGATACTTTTACAAAAAACGCACAAAAACGCACAAAAACGCACAAAAGCAAAAATGCCAAAGTTTTGTAAAACAATAATTTTTTTTTTAACTCTGTAAAAATTACCTAGTACAGTTTTATCTCAGCTTTAATTTGGTACCATTTTTGTTCAATTTGGACCAAAACTGAATGAGCTAGGATACTTTTACAAAAAACGCACAAAAACGCACAAAAACGCACAAAAGCAAAAATGCCAAAGTTTTGTAAAACAATAATTTTTTTTTAACTCTGTAAAAATTACCTAGTACAGTTTTATCTCAGCTTTAATTTGGTACCATTTTTGTTCAATTTGGACCAAAACTGAATGAGCTAGGATACTTTTACAAAAAACGCACAAAAACGCACAAAAACGCACAAAAGCAAAAATGCCAAAGTTTTGTAAAACAATAATTTTTTTTTAACTCTGTAAAAATTACCTAGTACAGTTTTATCTCAGCTTTAATTTGGTACCATTTTTGTTCAATTTGGACCAAAACTGAATGAGCTAGGATACTTTTACAAAAAACGCACAAAAACGCACAAAAACGCACAAAAGCAAAAATGCCAAAGTTTTGTAAAACAATAATTTTTTTTTTAACTCTGTAAAAATTACCTAGTACAGTTTTATCTCAGCTTTAATTTGGTACCATTTTTGTTCAATTTGGACCAAAACTGAATGAGCTAGGATACTTTTACAAAAAACGCACAAAAACGCACAAAAACGCACAAAAGCAAAAATGCCAAAGTTTTGTAAAACAATAATTTTTTTTTAACTCTGTAAAAATTACCTAGTACAGTTTTATCTCAGCTTTAATTTGGTACCATTTTTGTTCAATTTGGACCAAAACTGAATGAGCTAGGATACTTTTACAAAAAACGCACAAAAACGCACAAAAACGCACAAAAGCAAAAATGCCAAAGTTTTGTAAAACAATAATTTTTTTTTAACTCTGTAAAAATTACCTAGTACAGTTTTATCTCAGCTTTAATTTGGTACCATTTTTGTTCAATTTGGACCAAAACTGAATGAGCTAGGATACTTTTACAAAAAACGCACAAAAACGCACAAAAACGCACAAAAGCAAAAATGCCAAAGTTTTGTAAAACAATAATTTTTTTTTTAACTCTGTAAAAATTACCTAGTACAGTTTTATCTCAGCTTTAATTTGGTACCATTTTTGTTCAATTTGGACCAAAACTGAATGAGCTAGGATACTTTTACAAAAAACGCACAAAAACGCACAAAAACGCACAAAAGCAAAAATGCCAAAGTTTTGTAAAACAATAATTTTTTTTTTAACTCTGTAAAAATTACCTAGTACAGTTTTATCTCAGCTTTAATTTGGTACCATTTTTGTTCAATTTGGACCAAAACTGAATGAGCTAGGATACTTTTACAAAAAACGCACAAAAACGCACAAAAACGCACAAAAGCAAAAATGCCAAAGTTTTGTAAAACAATAATTTTTTTTTTAACTCTGTAAAAATTACCTAGTACAGTTTTATCTCAGCTTTAATTTGGTACCATTTTTGTTCAATTTGGACCAAAACTGAATGAGCTAGGATACTTTTACAAAAAACGCACAAAAACGCACAAAAACGCACAAAAGCAAAAATGCCAAAGTTTTGTAAAACAATAATTTTTTTTTAACTCTGTAAAAATTACCTAGTACAGTTTTATCTCAGCTTTAATTTGGTACCATTTTTGTTCAATTTGGACCAAAACTGAATGAGCTAGGATACTTTTACAAAAAACGCACAAAAACGCACAAAAACGCACAAAAGCAAAAATGCCAAAGTTTTGTAAAACAATAATTTTTTTTTAACTCTGTAAAAATTACCTAGTACAGTTTTATCTCAGCTTTAATTTGGTACCATTTTTGTTCAATTTGGACCAAAACTGAATGAGCTAGGATACTTTTACAAAAAACGCACAAAAACGCACAAAAACGCACAAAAGCAAAAATGCCAAAGTTTTGTAAAACAATAATTTTTTTTTAACTCTGTAAAAATTACCTAGTACAGTTTTATCTCAGCTTTAATTTGGTACCATTTTTGTTCAATTTGGACCAAAACTGAATGAGCTAGGATACTTTTACAAAAAACGCACAAAAACGCACAAAAACGCACAAAAGCAAAAATGCCAAAGTTTTGTAAAACAATAATTTTTTTTTAACTCTGTAAAAATTACCTAGTACAGTTTTATCTCAGCTTTAATTTGGTACCATTTTTGTTCAATTTGGACCAAAACTGAATGAGCTAGGATACTTTTACAAAAAACGCACAAAAACGCACAAAAACGCACAAAAGCAAAAATGCCAAAGTTTTGTAAAACAATAATTTTTTTTTAACTCTGTAAAAATTACCTAGTACAGTTTTATCTCAGCTTTAATTTGGTACCATTTTTGTTCAATTTGGACCAAAACTGAATGAGCTAGGATACTTTTACAAAAAACGCACAAAAACGCACAAAAACGCACAAAAGCAAAAATGCCAAAGTTTTGTAAAACAATAATTTTTTTTTAACTCTGTAAAAATTACCTAGTACAGTTTTATCTCAGCTTTAATTTGGTACCATTTTTGTTCAATTTGGACCAAAACTGAATGAGCTAGGATACTTTTACAAAAAACGCACAAAAACGCACAAAAACGCACAAAAGCAAAAATGCCAAAGTTTTGTAAAACAATAATTTTTTTTTAACTCTGTAAAAATTACCTAGTACAGTTTTATCTCAGCTTTAATTTGGTACCATTTTTGTTCAATTTGGACCAAAACTGAATGAGCTAGGATACTTTTACAAAAAACGCACAAAAACGCACAAAAACGCACAAAAGCAAAAATGCCAAAGTTTTGTAAAACAATAATTTTTTTTTAACTCTGTAAAAATTACCTAGTACAGTTTTATCTCAGCTTTAATTTGGTACCATTTTTGTTCAATTTGGACCAAAACTGAATGAGCTAGGATACTTTTACAAAAAACGCACAAAAACGCACAAAAACGCACAAAAGCAAAAATGCCAAAGTTTTGTAAAACAATAATTTTTTTTTTAACTCTGTAAAAATTACCTAGTACAGTTTTATCTCAGCTTTAATTTGGTACCATTTTTGTTCAATTTGGACCAAAACTGAATGAGCTAGGATACTTTTACAAAAAACGCACAAAAACGCACAAAAACGCACAAAAGCAAAAATGCCAAAGTTTTGTAAAACAATAATTTTTTTTTAACTCTGTAAAAATTACCTAGTACAGTTTTATCTCAGCTTTAATTTGGTACCATTTTTGTTCAATTTGGACCAAAACTGAATGAGCTAGGATACTTTTACAAAAAACGCACAAAAACGCACAAAAACGCACAAAAGCAAAAATGCCAAAGTTTTGTAAAACAATAATTTTTTTTTAACTCTGTAAAAATTACCTAGTACAGTTTTATCTCAGCTTTAATTTGGTACCATTTTTGTTCAATTTGGACCAAAACTGAATGAGCTAGGATACTTTTACAAAAAACGCACAAAAACGCACAAAAACGCACAAAAGCAAAAATGCCAAAGTTTTGTAAAACAATAATTTTTTTTTAACTCTGTAAAAATTACCTAGTACAGTTTTATCTCAGCTTTAATTTGGTACCATTTTTGTTCAATTTGGACCAAAACTGAATGAGCTAGGATACTTTTACAAAAAACGCACAAAAACGCACAAAAACGCACAAAAGCAAAAATGCCAAAGTTTTGTAAAACAATAATTTTTTTTTAACTCTGTAAAAATTACCTAGTACAGTTTTATCTCAGCTTTAATTTGGTACCATTTTTGTTCAATTTGGACCAAAACTGAATGAGCTAGGATACTTTTACAAAAAACGCACAAAAACGCACAAAAACGCACAAAAGCAAAAATGCCAAAGTTTTGTAAAACAATAATTTTTTTTTAACTCTGTAAAAATTACCTAGTACAGTTTTATCTCAGCTTTAATTTGGTACCATTTTTGTTCAATTTGGACCAAAACTGAATGAGCTAGGATACTTTTACAAAAAACGCACAAAAACGCACAAAAACGCACAAAAGCAAAAATGCCAAAGTTTTGTAAAACAATAATTTTTTTTTAACTCTGTAAAAATTACCTAGTACAGTTTTATCTCAGCTTTAATTTGGTACCATTTTTGTTCAATTTGGACCAAAACTGAATGAGCTAGGATACTTTTACAAAAAACGCACAAAAACGCACAAAAACGCACAAAAGCAAAAATGCCAAAGTTTTGTAAAACAATAATTTTTTTTTAACTCTGTAAAAATTACCTAGTACAGTTTTATCTCAGCTTTAATTTGGTACCATTTTTGTTCAATTTGGACCAAAACTGAATGAGCTAGGATACTTTTACAAAAAACGCACAAAAACGCACAAAAACGCACAAAAGCAAAAATGCCAAAGTTTTGTAAAACAATAATTTTTTTTTTAACTCTGTAAAAATTACCTAGTACAGTTTTATCTCAGCTTTAATTTGGTACCATTTTTGTTCAATTTGGACCAAAACTGAATGAGCTAGGATACTTTTACAAAAAACGCACAAAAACGCACAAAAACGCACAAAAGCAAAAATGCCAAAGTTTTGTAAAACAATAATTTTTTTTTAACTCTGTAAAAATTACCTAGTACAGTTTTATCTCAGCTTTAATTTGGTACCATTTTTGTTCAATTTGGACCAAAACTGAATGAGCTAGGATACTTTTACAAAAAACGCACAAAAACGCACAAAAACGCACAAAAGCAAAAATGCCAAAGTTTTGTAAAACAATAATTTTTTTTTAACTCTGTAAAAATTACCTAGTACAGTTTTATCTCAGCTTTAATTTGGTACCATTTTTGTTCAATTTGGACCAAAACTGAATGAGCTAGGATACTTTTACAAAAAACGCACAAAAACGCACAAAAACGCACAAAAGCAAAAATGCCAAAGTTTTGTAAAACAATAATTTTTTTTTAACTCTGTAAAAATTACCTAGTACAGTTTTATCTCAGCTTTAATTTGGTACCATTTTTGTTCAATTTGGACCAAAACTGAATGAGCTAGGATACTTTTACAAAAAACGCACAAAAACGCACAAAAACGCACAAAAGCAAAAATGCCAAAGTTTTGTAAAACAATAATTTTTTTTTTAACTCTGTAAAAATTACCTAGTACAGTTTTATCTCAGCTTTAATTTGGTACCATTTTTGTTCAATTTGGACCAAAACTGAATGAGCTAGGATACTTTTACAAAAAACGCACAAAAACGCACAAAAACGCACAAAAGCAAAAATGCCAAAGTTTTGTAAAACAATAATTTTTTTTTAACTCTGTAAAAATTACCTAGTACAGTTTTATCTCAGCTTTAATTTGGTACCATTTTTGTTCAATTTGGACCAAAACTGAATGAGCTAGGATACTTTTACAAAAAACGCACAAAAACGCACAAAAACGCACAAAAGCAAAAATGCCAAAGTTTTGTAAAACAATAATTTTTTTTTAACTCTGTAAAAATTACCTAGTACAGTTTTATCTCAGCTTTAATTTGGTACCATTTTTGTTCAATTTGGACCAAAACTGAATGAGCTAGGATACTTTTACAAAAAACGCACAAAAACGCACAAAAACGCACAAAAGCAAAAATGCCAAAGTTTTGTAAAACAATAATTTTTTTTTAACTCTGTAAAAATTACCTAGTACAGTTTTATCTCAGCTTTAATTTGGTACCATTTTTGTTCAATTTGGACCAAAACTGAATGAGCTAGGATACTTTTACAAAAAACGCACAAAAACGCACAAAAACGCACAAAAGCAAAAATGCCAAAGTTTTGTAAAACAATAATTTTTTTTTAACTCTGTAAAAATTACCTAGTACAGTTTTATCTCAGCTTTAATTTGGTACCATTTTTGTTCAATTTGGACCAAAACTGAATGAGCTAGGATACTTTTACAAAAAACGCACAAAAACGCACAAAAACGCACAAAAGCAAAAATGCCAAAGTTTTGTAAAACAATAATTTTTTTTTAACTCTGTAAAAATTACCTAGTACAGTTTTATCTCAGCTTTAATTTGGTACCATTTTTGTTCAATTTGGACCAAAACTGAATGAGCTAGGATACTTTTACAAAAAACGCACAAAAACGCACAAAAACGCACAAAAGCAAAAATGCCAAAGTTTTGTAAAACAATAATTTTTTTTTAACTCTGTAAAAATTACCTAGTACAGTTTTATCTCAGCTTTAATTTGGTACCATTTTTGTTCAATTTGGACCAAAACTGAATGAGCTAGGATACTTTTACAAAAAACGCACAAAAACGCACAAAAACGCACAAAAGCAAAAATGCCAAAGTTTTGTAAAACAATAATTTTTTTTTTAACTCTGTAAAAATTACCTAGTACAGTTTTATCTCAGCTTTAATTTGGTACCATTTTTGTTCAATTTGGACCAAAACTGAATGAGCTAGGATACTTTTACAAAAAACGCACAAAAACGCACAAAAACGCACAAAAGCAAAAATGCCAAAGTTTTGTAAAACAATAATTTTTTTTTAACTCTGTAAAAATTACCTAGTACAGTTTTATCTCAGCTTTAATTTGGTACCATTTTTGTTCAATTTGGACCAAAACTGAATGAGCTAGGATACTTTTACAAAAAACGCACAAAAACGCACAAAAACGCACAAAAGCAAAAATGCCAAAGTTTTGTAAAACAATAATTTTTTTTTTAACTCTGTAAAAATTACCTAGTACAGTTTTATCTCAGCTTTAATTTGGTACCATTTTTGTTCAATTTGGACCAAAACTGAATGAGCTAGGATACTTTTACAAAAAACGCACAAAAACGCACAAAAACGCACAAAAGCAAAAATGCCAAAGTTTTGTAAAACAATAATTTTTTTTTAACTCTGTAAAAATTACCTAGTACAGTTTTATCTCAGCTTTAATTTGGTACCATTTTTGTTCAATTTGGACCAAAACTGAATGAGCTAGGATACTTTTACAAAAAACGCACAAAAACGCACAAAAACGCACAAAAGCAAAAATGCCAAAGTTTTGTAAAACAATAATTTTTTTTTTAACTCTGTAAAAATTACCTAGTACAGTTTTATCTCAGCTTTAATTTGGTACCATTTTTGTTCAATTTGGACCAAAACTGAATGAGCTAGGATACTTTTACAAAAAACGCACAAAAACGCACAAAAACGCACAAAAGCAAAAATGCCAAAGTTTTGTAAAACAATAATTTTTTTTTAACTCTGTAAAAATTACCTAGTACAGTTTTATCTCAGCTTTAATTTGGTACCATTTTTGTTCAATTTGGACCAAAACTGAATGAGCTAGGATACTTTTACAAAAAACGCACAAAAACGCACAAAAACGCACAAAAGCAAAAATGCCAAAGTTTTGTAAAACAATAATTTTTTTTTTAACTCTGTAAAAATTACCTAGTACAGTTTTATCTCAGCTTTAATTTGGTACCATTTTTGTTCAATTTGGACCAAAACTGAATGAGCTAGGATACTTTTACAAAAAACGCACAAAAACGCACAAAAACGCACAAAAGCAAAAATGCCAAAGTTTTGTAAAACAATAATTTTTTTTTAACTCTGTAAAAATTACCTAGTACAGTTTTATCTCAGCTTTAATTTGGTACCATTTTTGTTCAATTTGGACCAAAACTGAATGAGCTAGGATACTTTTACAAAAAACGCACAAAAACGCACAAAAACGCACAAAAGCAAAAATGCCAAAGTTTTGTAAAACAATAATTTTTTTTTTAACTCTGTAAAAATTACCTAGTACAGTTTTATCTCAGCTTTAATTTGGTACCATTTTTGTTCAATTTGGACCAAAACTGAATGAGCTAGGATACTTTTACAAAAAACGCACAAAAACGCACAAAAACGCACAAAAGCAAAAATGCCAAAGTTTTGTAAAACAATAATTTTTTTTTTAACTCTGTAAAAATTACCTAGTACAGTTTTATCTCAGCTTTAATTTGGTACCATTTTTGTTCAATTTGGACCAAAACTGAATGAGCTAGGATACTTTTACAAAAAACGCACAAAAACGCACAAAAACGCACAAAAGCAAAAATGCCAAAGTTTTGTAAAACAATAATTTTTTTTTAACTCTGTAAAAATTACCTAGTACAGTTTTATCTCAGCTTTAATTTGGTACCATTTTTGTTCAATTTGGACCAAAACTGAATGAGCTAGGATACTTTTACAAAAAACGCACAAAAACGCACAAAAACGCACAAAAGCAAAAATGCCAAAGTTTTGTAAAACAATAATTTTTTTTTTAACTCTGTAAAAATTACCTAGTACAGTTTTATCTCAGCTTTAATTTGGTACCATTTTTGTTCAATTTGGACCAAAACTGAATGAGCTAGGATACTTTTACAAAAAACGCACAAAAACGCACAAAAACGCACAAAAGCAAAAATGCCAAAGTTTTGTAAAACAATAATTTTTTTTTAACTCTGTAAAAATTACCTAGTACAGTTTTATCTCAGCTTTAATTTGGTACCATTTTTGTTCAATTTGGACCAAAACTGAATGAGCTAGGATACTTTTACAAAAAACGCACAAAAACGCACAAAAACGCACAAAAGCAAAAATGCCAAAGTTTTGTAAAACAATAATTTTTTTTTAACTCTGTAAAAATTACCTAGTACAGTTTTATCTCAGCTTTAATTTGGTACCATTTTTGTTCAATTTGGACCAAAACTGAATGAGCTAGGATACTTTTACAAAAAACGCACAAAAACGCACAAAAACGCACAAAAGCAAAAATGCCAAAGTTTTGTAAAACAATAATTTTTTTTTAACTCTGTAAAAATTACCTAGTACAGTTTTATCTCAGCTTTAATTTGGTACCATTTTTGTTCAATTTGGACCAAAACTGAATGAGCTAGGATACTTTTACAAAAAACGCACAAAAACGCACAAAAACGCACAAAAGCAAAAATGCCAAAGTTTTGTAAAACAATAATTTTTTTTTAACTCTGTAAAAATTACCTAGTACAGTTTTATCTCAGCTTTAATTTGGTACCATTTTTGTTCAATTTGGACCAAAACTGAATGAGCTAGGATACTTTTACAAAAAACGCACAAAAACGCACAAAAACGCACAAAAGCAAAAATGCCAAAGTTTTGTAAAACAATAATTTTTTTTTTAACTCTGTAAAAATTACCTAGTACAGTTTTATCTCAGCTTTAATTTGGTACCATTTTTGTTCAATTTGGACCAAAACTGAATGAGCTAGGATACTTTTACAAAAAACGCACAAAAACGCACAAAAACGCACAAAAGCAAAAATGCCAAAGTTTTGTAAAACAATAATTTTTTTTTAACTCTGTAAAAATTACCTAGTACAGTTTTATCTCAGCTTTAATTTGGTACCATTTTTGTTCAATTTGGACCAAAACTGAATGAGCTAGGATACTTTTACAAAAAACGCACAAAAACGCACAAAAACGCACAAAAGCAAAAATGCCAAAGTTTTGTAAAACAATAATTTTTTTTTAACTCTGTAAAAATTACCTAGTACAGTTTTATCTCAGCTTTAATTTGGTACCATTTTTGTTCAATTTGGACCAAAACTGAATGAGCTAGGATACTTTTACAAAAAACGCACAAAAACGCACAAAAACGCACAAAAGCAAAAATGCCAAAGTTTTGTAAAACAATAATTTTTTTTTAACTCTGTAAAAATTACCTAGTACAGTTTTATCTCAGCTTTAATTTGGTACCATTTTTGTTCAATTTGGACCAAAACTGAATGAGCTAGGATACTTTTACAAAAAACGCACAAAAACGCACAAAAACGCACAAAAGCAAAAATGCCAAAGTTTTGTAAAACAATAATTTTTTTTTAACTCTGTAAAAATTACCTAGTACAGTTTTATCTCAGCTTTAATTTGGTACCATTTTTGTTCAATTTGGACCAAAACTGAATGAGCTAGGATACTTTTACAAAAAACGCACAAAAACGCACAAAAACGCACAAAAGCAAAAATGCCAAAGTTTTGTAAAACAATAATTTTTTTTTAACTCTGTAAAAATTACCTAGTACAGTTTTATCTCAGCTTTAATTTGGTACCATTTTTGTTCAATTTGGACCAAAACTGAATGAGCTAGGATACTTTTACAAAAAACGCACAAAAACGCACAAAAACGCACAAAAGCAAAAATGCCAAAGTTTTGTAAAACAATAATTTTTTTTTAACTCTGTAAAAATTACCTAGTACAGTTTTATCTCAGCTTTAATTTGGTACCATTTTTGTTCAATTTGGACCAAAACTGAATGAGCTAGGATACTTTTACAAAAAACGCACAAAAACGCACAAAAACGCACAAAAGCAAAAATGCCAAAGTTTTGTAAAACAATAATTTTTTTTTAACTCTGTAAAAATTACCTAGTACAGTTTTATCTCAGCTTTAATTTGGTACCATTTTTGTTCAATTTGGACCAAAACTGAATGAGCTAGGATACTTTTACAAAAAACGCACAAAAACGCACAAAAACGCACAAAAGCAAAAATGCCAAAGTTTTGTAAAACAATAATTTTTTTTTTAACTCTGTAAAAATTACCTAGTACAGTTTTATCTCAGCTTTAATTTGGTACCATTTTTGTTCAATTTGGACCAAAACTGAATGAGCTAGGATACTTTTACAAAAAACGCACAAAAACGCACAAAAACGCACAAAAGCAAAAATGCCAAAGTTTTGTAAAACAATAATTTTTTTTTAACTCTGTAAAAATTACCTAGTACAGTTTTATCTCAGCTTTAATTTGGTACCATTTTTGTTCAATTTGGACCAAAACTGAATGAGCTAGGATACTTTTACAAAAAACGCACAAAAACGCACAAAAACGCACAAAAGCAAAAATGCCAAAGTTTTGTAAAACAATAATTTTTTTTTAACTCTGTAAAAATTACCTAGTACAGTTTTATCTCAGCTTTAATTTGGTACCATTTTTGTTCAATTTGGACCAAAACTGAATGAGCTAGGATACTTTTACAAAAAACGCACAAAAACGCACAAAAACGCACAAAAGCAAAAATGCCAAAGTTTTGTAAAACAATAATTTTTTTTTAACTCTGTAAAAATTACCTAGTACAGTTTTATCTCAGCTTTAATTTGGTACCATTTTTGTTCAATTTGGACCAAAACTGAATGAGCTAGGATACTTTTACAAAAAACGCACAAAAACGCACAAAAACGCACAAAAGCAAAAATGCCAAAGTTTTGTAAAACAATAATTTTTTTTTAACTCTGTAAAAATTACCTAGTACAGTTTTATCTCAGCTTTAATTTGGTACCATTTTTGTTCAATTTGGACCAAAACTGAATGAGCTAGGATACTTTTACAAAAAACGCACAAAAACGCACAAAAACGCACAAAAGCAAAAATGCCAAAGTTTTGTAAAACAATAATTTTTTTTTTAACTCTGTAAAAATTACCTAGTACAGTTTTATCTCAGCTTTAATTTGGTACCATTTTTGTTCAATTTGGACCAAAACTGAATGAGCTAGGATACTTTTACAAAAAACGCACAAAAACGCACAAAAACGCACAAAAGCAAAAATGCCAAAGTTTTGTAAAACAATAATTTTTTTTTAACTCTGTAAAAATTACCTAGTACAGTTTTATCTCAGCTTTAATTTGGTACCATTTTTGTTCAATTTGGACCAAAACTGAATGAGCTAGGATACTTTTACAAAAAACGCACAAAAACGCACAAAAACGCACAAAAGCAAAAATGCCAAAGTTTTGTAAAACAATAATTTTTTTTTTAACTCTGTAAAAATTACCTAGTACAGTTTTATCTCAGCTTTAATTTGGTACCATTTTTGTTCAATTTGGACCAAAACTGAATGAGCTAGGATACTTTTACAAAAAACGCACAAAAACGCACAAAAACGCACAAAAGCAAAAATGCCAAAGTTTTGTAAAACAATAATTTTTTTTTAACTCTGTAAAAATTACCTAGTACAGTTTTATCTCAGCTTTAATTTGGTACCATTTTTGTTCAATTTGGACCAAAACTGAATGAGCTAGGATACTTTTACAAAAAACGCACAAAAACGCACAAAAACGCACAAAAGCAAAAATGCCAAAGTTTTGTAAAACAATAATTTTTTTTTTAACTCTGTAAAAATTACCTAGTACAGTTTTATCTCAGCTTTAATTTGGTACCATTTTTGTTCAATTTGGACCAAAACTGAATGAGCTAGGATACTTTTACAAAAAACGCACAAAAACGCACAAAAACGCACAAAAGCAAAAATGCCAAAGTTTTGTAAAACAATAATTTTTTTTTTAACTCTGTAAAAATTACCTAGTACAGTTTTATCTCAGCTTTAATTTGGTACCATTTTTGTTCAATTTGGACCAAAACTGAATGAGCTAGGATACTTTTACAAAAAACGCACAAAAACGCACAAAAACGCACAAAAGCAAAAATGCCAAAGTTTTGTAAAACAATAATTTTTTTTTTAACTCTGTAAAAATTACCTAGTACAGTTTTATCTCAGCTTTAATTTGGTACCATTTTTGTTCAATTTGGACCAAAACTGAATGAGCTAGGATACTTTACAAAAAACGCACAAAAACGCACAAAAACGCACAAAAGCAAAAATGCCAAAGTTTTGTAAAACAATAATTTTTTTTTTAACTCTGTAAAAATTACCTAGTACAGTTTTATCTCAGCTTTAATTTGGTACCATTTTTGTTCAATTTGGACCAAAACTGAATGAGCTAGGATACTTTTACAAAAAACGCACAAAAACGCACAAAAACGCACAAAAGCAAAAATGCCAAAGTTTTGTAAAACAATAATTTTTTTTTTAACTCTGTAAAAATTACCTAGTACAGTTTTATCTCAGCTTTAATTTGGTACCATTTTTGTTCAATTTGGACCAAAACTGAATGAGCTAGGATACTTTTACAAAAAACGCACAAAAACGCACAAAAACGCACAAAAGCAAAAATGCCAAAGTTTTGTAAAACAATAATTTTTTTTTTAACTCTGTAAAAATTACCTAGTACAGTTTTATCTCAGCTTTAATTTGGTACCATTTTTGTTCAATTTGGACCAAAACTGAATGAGCTAGGATACTTTTACAAAAAACGCACAAAAACGCACAAAAACGCACAAAAGCAAAAATGCCAAAGTTTTGTAAAACAATAATTTTTTTTTTAACTCTGTAAAAATTACCTAGTACAGTTTTATCTCAGCTTTAATTTGGTACCATTTTTGTTCAATTTGGACCAAAACTGAATGAGCTAGGATACTTTTACAAAAAACGCACAAAAACGCACAAAAACGCACAAAAGCAAAAATGCCAAAGTTTTGTAAAACAATAATTTTTTTTTAACTCTGTAAAAATTACCTAGTACAGTTTTATCTCAGCTTTAATTTGGTACCATTTTTGTTCAATTTGGACCAAAACTGAATGAGCTAGGATACTTTTACAAAAAACGCACAAAAACGCACAAAAACGCACAAAAGCAAAAATGCCAAAGTTTTGTAAAACAATAATTTTTTTTTAACTCTGTAAAAATTACCTAGTACAGTTTTATCTCAGCTTTAATTTGGTACCATTTTTGTTCAATTTGGACCAAAACTGAATGAGCTAGGATACTTTTACAAAAAACGCACAAAAACGCACAAAAACGCACAAAAGCAAAAATGCCAAAGTTTTGTAAAACAATAATTTTTTTTTTAACTCTGTAAAAATTACCTAGTACAGTTTTATCTCAGCTTTAATTTGGTACCATTTTTGTTCAATTTGGACCAAAACTGAATGAGCTAGGATACTTTTACAAAAAACGCACAAAAACGCACAAAAACGCACAAAAGCAAAAATGCCAAAGTTTTGTAAAACAATAATTTTTTTTTTAACTCTGTAAAAATTACCTAGTACAGTTTTATCTCAGCTTTAATTTGGTACCATTTTTGTTCAATTTGGACCAAAACTGAATGAGCTAGGATACTTTTACAAAAAACGCACAAAAACGCACAAAAACGCACAAAAGCAAAAATGCCAAAGTTTTGTAAAACAATAATTTTTTTTTTAACTCTGTAAAAATTACCTAGTACAGTTTTATCTCAGCTTTAATTTGGTACCATTTTTGTTCAATTTGGACCAAAACTGAATGAGCTAGGATACTTTTACAAAAAACGCACAAAAACGCACAAAAACGCACAAAAGCAAAAATGCCAAAGTTTTGTAAAACAATAATTTTTTTTTTAACTCTGTAAAAATTACCTAGTACAGTTTTATCTCAGCTTTAATTTGGTACCATTTTTGTTCAATTTGGACCAAAACTGAATGAGCTAGGATACTTTTACAAAAAACGCACAAAAACGCACAAAAACGCACAAAAGCAAAAATGCCAAAGTTTTGTAAAACAATAATTTTTTTTTTAACTCTGTAAAAATTACCTAGTACAGTTTTATCTCAGCTTTAATTTGGTACCATTTTTGTTCAATTTGGACCAAAACTGAATGAGCTAGGATACTTTTACAAAAAACGCACAAAAACGCACAAAAACGCACAAAAGCAAAAATGCCAAAGTTTTGTAAAACAATAATTTTTTTTTTAACTCTGTAAAAATTACCTAGTACAGTTTTATCTCAGCTTTAATTTGGTACCATTTTTGTTCAATTTGGACCAAAACTGAATGAGCTAGGATACTTTTACAAAAAACGCACAAAAACGCACAAAAACGCACAAAAGCAAAAATGCCAAAGTTTTGTAAAACAATAATTTTTTTTTTAACTCTGTAAAAATTACCTAGTACAGTTTTATCTCAGCTTTAATTTGGTACCATTTTTGTTCAATTTGGACCAAAACTGAATGAGCTAGGATACTTTTACAAAAAACGCACAAAAACGCACAAAAACGCACAAAAGCAAAAATGCCAAAGTTTTGTAAAACAATAATTTTTTTTTTAACTCTGTAAAAATTACCTAGTACAGTTTTATCTCAGCTTTAATTTGGTACCATTTTTGTTCAATTTGGACCAAAACTGAATGAGCTAGGATACTTTTACAAAAAACGCACAAAAACGCACAAAAACGCACAAAAGCAAAAATGCCAAAGTTTTGTAAAACAATAATTTTTTTTTTAACTCTGTAAAAATTACCTAGTACAGTTTTATCTCAGCTTTAATTTGGTACCATTTTTGTTCAATTTGGACCAAAACTGAATGAGCTAGGATACTTTTACAAAAAACGCACAAAAACGCACAAAAACGCACAAAAGCAAAAATGCCAAAGTTTTGTAAAACAATAATTTTTTTTTTAACTCTGTAAAAATTACCTAGTACAGTTTTATCTCAGCTTTAATTTGGTACCATTTTTGTTCAATTTGGACCAAAACTGAATGAGCTAGGATACTTTTACAAAAAACGCACAAAAACGCACAAAAACGCACAAAAGCAAAAATGCCAAAGTTTTGTAAAACAATAATTTTTTTTTTAACTCTGTAAAAATTACCTAGTACAGTTTTATCTCAGCTTTAATTTGGTACCATTTTTGTTCAATTTGGACCAAAACTGAATGAGCTAGGATACTTTTACAAAAAACGCACAAAAACGCACAAAAACGCACAAAAGCAAAAATGCCAAAGTTTTGTAAAACAATAATTTTTTTTTTAACTCTGTAAAAATTACCTAGTACAGTTTTATCTCAGCTTTAATTTGGTACCATTTTTGTTCAATTTGGACCAAAACTGAATGAGCTAGGATACTTTTACAAAAAACGCACAAAAACGCACAAAAACGCACAAAAGCAAAAATGCCAAAGTTTTGTAAAACAATAATTTTTTTTTTAACTCTGTAAAAATTACCTAGTACAGTTTTATCTCAGCTTTAATTTGGTACCATTTTTGTTCAATTTGGACCAAAACTGAATGAGCTAGGATACTTTTACAAAAAACGCACAAAAACGCACAAAAACGCACAAAAGCAAAAATGCCAAAGTTTTGTAAAACAATAATTTTTTTTTTAACTCTGTAAAAATTACCTAGTACAGTTTTATCTCAGCTTTAATTTGGTACCATTTTTGTTCAATTTGGACCAAAACTGAATGAGCTAGGATACTTTTACAAAAAACGCACAAAAACGCACAAAAACGCACAAAAGCAAAAATGCCAAAGTTTTGTAAAACAATAATTTTTTTTTTAACTCTGTAAAAATTACCTAGTACAGTTTTATCTCAGCTTTAATTTGGTACCATTTTTGTTCAATTTGGACCAAAACTGAATGAGCTAGGATACTTTTACAAAAAACGCACAAAAACGCACAAAAACGCACAAAAGCAAAAATGCCAAAGTTTTGTAAAACAATAATTTTTTTTTTAACTCTGTAAAAATTACCTAGTACAGTTTTATCTCAGCTTTAATTTGGTACCATTTTTGTTCAATTTGGACCAAAACTGAATGAGCTAGGATACTTTTACAAAAAACGCACAAAAACGCACAAAAACGCACAAAAGCAAAAATGCCAAAGTTTTGTAAAACAATAATTTTTTTTTTAACTCTGTAAAAATTACCTAGTACAGTTTTATCTCAGCTTTAATTTGGTACCATTTTTGTTCAATTTGGACCAAAACTGAATGAGCTAGGATACTTTTACAAAAAACGCACAAAAACGCACAAAAACGCACAAAAGCAAAAATGCCAAAGTTTTGTAAAACAATAATTTTTTTTTTAACTCTGTAAAAATTACCTAGTACAGTTTTATCTCAGCTTTAATTTGGTACCATTTTTGTTCAATTTGGACCAAAACTGAATGAGCTAGGATACTTTTACAAAAAACGCACAAAAACGCACAAAAACGCACAAAAGCAAAAATGCCAAAGTTTTGTAAAACAATAATTTTTTTTTTAACTCTGTAAAAATTACCTAGTACAGTTTTATCTCAGCTTTAATTTGGTACCATTTTTGTTCAATTTGGACCAAAACTGAATGAGCTAGGATACTTTTACAAAAAACGCACAAAAACGCACAAAAACGCACAAAAGCAAAAATGCCAAAGTTTTGTAAAACAATAATTTTTTTTTTAACTCTGTAAAAATTACCTAGTACAGTTTTATCTCAGCTTTAATTTGGTACCATTTTTGTTCAATTTGGACCAAAACTGAATGAGCTAGGATACTTTTACAAAAAACGCACAAAAACGCACAAAAACGCACAAAAGCAAAAATGCCAAAGTTTTGTAAAACAATAATTTTTTTTTTAACTCTGTAAAAATTACCTAGTACAGTTTTATCTCAGCTTTAATTTGGTACCATTTTTGTTCAATTTGGACCAAAACTGAATGAGCTAGGATACTTTTACAAAAAACGCACAAAAACGCACAAAAACGCACAAAAGCAAAAATGCCAAAGTTTTGTAAAACAATAATTTTTTTTTTAACTCTGTAAAAATTACCTAGTACAGTTTTATCTCAGCTTTAATTTGGTACCATTTTTGTTCAATTTGGACCAAAACTGAATGAGCTAGGATACTTTTACAAAAAACGCACAAAAACGCACAAAAACGCACAAAAGCAAAAATGCCAAAGTTTTGTAAAACAATAATTTTTTTTTTAACTCTGTAAAAATTACCTAGTACAGTTTTATCTCAGCTTTAATTTGGTACCATTTTTGTTCAATTTGGACCAAAACTGAATGAGCTAGGATACTTTTACAAAAAACGCACAAAAACGCACAAAAACGCACAAAAGCAAAAATGCCAAAGTTTTGTAAAACAATAATTTTTTTTTTAACTCTGTAAAAATTACCTAGTACAGTTTTATCTCAGCTTTAATTTGGTACCATTTTTGTTCAATTTGGACCAAAACTGAATGAGCTAGGATACTTTTACAAAAAACGCACAAAAACGCACAAAAACGCACAAAAGCAAAAATGCCAAAGTTTTGTAAAACAATAATTTTTTTTTTAACTCTGTAAAAATTACCTAGTACAGTTTTATCTCAGCTTTAATTTGGTACCATTTTTGTTCAATTTGGACCAAAACTGAATGAGCTAGGATACTTTTACAAAAAACGCACAAAAACGCACAAAAACGCACAAAAGCAAAAATGCCAAAGTTTTGTAAAACAATAATTTTTTTTTTAACTCTGTAAAAATTACCTAGTACAGTTTTATCTCAGCTTTAATTTGGTACCATTTTTGTTCAATTTGGACCAAAACTGAATGAGCTAGGATACTTTTACAAAAAACGCACAAAACGCACAAAAACGCACAAAAGCAAAAATGCCAAAGTTTTGTAAAACAATAATTTTTTTTTTAACTCTGTAAAATTACCTAGTACAGTTTTATCTCAGCTTTAATTTGGTACCATTTTTGTTCAATTTGGACCAAAACTGAATGAGCTAGGATACTTTTACAAAAAACGCACAAAAACGCACAAAAACGCACAAAAGCAAAAATGCCAAAGTTTTGTAAAACAATAATTTTTTTTTTAACTCTGTAAAAATTACCTAGTACAGTTTTATCTCAGCTTTAATTTGGTACCATTTTTGTTCAATTTGGACCAAAACTGAATGAGCTAGGATACTTTTACAAAAAACGCACAAAAACGCACAAAAACGCACAAAAGCAAAAATGCCAAAGTTTTGTAAAACAATAATTTTTTTTTTAACTCTGTAAAATTACCTAGTACAGTTTTATCTCAGCTTTAATTTGGTACCATTTTTGTTCAATTTGGACCAAAACTGAATGAGCTAGGATACTTTTACAAAAAACGCACAAAAACGCACAAAAACGCACAAAAGCAAAAATGCCAAAGTTTTGTAAAACAATAATTTTTTTTTTAACTCTGTAAAAATTACCTAGTACAGTTTTATCTCAGCTTTAATTTGGTACCATTTTTGTTCAATTTGGACCAAAACTGAATGAGCTAGGATACTTTTACAAAAAACGCACAAAAACGCACAAAAACGCACAAAAGCAAAAATGCCAAAGTTTTGTAAAACAATAATTTTTTTTTTAACTCTGTAAAAATTACCTAGTACAGTTTTATCTCAGCTTTAATTTGGTACCATTTTTGTTCAATTTGGACCAAAACTGAATGAGCTAGGATACTTTTACAAAAAACGCACAAAAACGCACAAAAACGCACAAAAGCAAAAATGCCAAAGTTTTGTAAAACAATAATTTTTTTTTTAACTCTGTAAAAATTACCTAGTACAGTTTTATCTCAGCTTTAATTTGGTACCATTTTTGTTCAATTTGGACCAAAACTGAATGAGCTAGGATACTTTTACAAAAAACGCACAAAAACGCACAAAAACGCACAAAAGCAAAAATGCCAAAGTTTTGTAAAACAATAATTTTTTTTTTAACTCTGTAAAAATTACCTAGTACAGTTTTATCTCAGCTTTAATTTGGTACCATTTTTGTTCAATTTGGACCAAAACTGAATGAGCTAGGATACTTTTACAAAAAACGCACAAAAACGCACAAAAACGCACAAAAGCAAAAATGCCAAAGTTTTGTAAAACAATAATTTTTTTTTTAACTCTGTAAAAATTACCTAGTACAGTTTTATCTCAGCTTTAATTTGGTACCATTTTTGTTCAATTTGGACCAAAACTGAATGAGCTAGGATACTTTTACAAAAAACGCACAAAAACGCACAAAAACGCACAAAAGCAAAAATGCCAAAGTTTTGTAAAACAATAATTTTTTTTTTAACTCTGTAAAAATTACCTAGTACAGTTTTATCTCAGCTTTAATTTGGTACCATTTTTGTTCAATTTGGACCAAAACTGAATGAGCTAGGATACTTTTACAAAAAACGCACAAAAACGCACAAAAACGCACAAAAGCAAAAATGCCAAAGTTTTGTAAAACAATAATTTTTTTTTTAACTCTGTAAAAATTACCTAGTACAGTTTTATCTCAGCTTTAATTTGGTACCATTTTTGTTCAATTTGGACCAAAACTGAATGAGCTAGGATACTTTTACAAAAAACGCACAAAAACGCACAAAAACGCACAAAAGCAAAAATGCCAAAGTTTTGTAAAACAATAATTTTTTTTTTAACTCTGTAAAAATTACCTAGTACAGTTTTATCTCAGCTTTAATTTGGTACCATTTTTGTTCAATTTGGACCAAAACTGAATGAGCTAGGATACTTTTACAAAAAACGCACAAAAACGCACAAAAACGCACAAAAGCAAAAATGCCAAAGTTTTGTAAAACAATAATTTTTTTTTTAACTCTGTAAAAATTACCTAGTACAGTTTTATCTCAGCTTTAATTTGGTACCATTTTTGTTCAATTTGGACCAAAACTGAATGAGCTAGGATACTTTTACAAAAAACGCACAAAAACGCACAAAAACGCACAAAAGCAAAAATGCCAAAGTTTTGTAAAACAATAATTTTTTTTTTAACTCTGTAAAAATTACCTAGTACAGTTTTATCTCAGCTTTAATTTGGTACCATTTTTGTTCAATTTGGACCAAAACTGAATGAGCTAGGATACTTTTACAAAAAACGCACAAAAACGCACAAAAACGCACAAAAGCAAAAATGCCAAAGTTTTGTAAAACAATAATTTTTTTTTTAACTCTGTAAAAATTACCTAGTACAGTTTTATCTCAGCTTTAATTTGGTACCATTTTTGTTCAATTTGGACCAAAACTGAATGAGCTAGGATACTTTTACAAAAAACGCACAAAAACGCACAAAAACGCACAAAAGCAAAAATGCCAAAGTTTTGTAAAACAATAATTTTTTTTTTAACTCTGTAAAAATTACCTAGTACAGTTTTATCTCAGCTTTAATTTGGTACCATTTTTGTTCAATTTGGACCAAAACTGAATGAGCTAGGATACTTTTACAAAAAACGCACAAAAACGCACAAAAACGCACAAAAGCAAAAATGCCAAAGTTTTGTAAAACAATAATTTTTTTTTTAACTCTGTAAAATTACCTAGTACAGTTTTATCTCAGCTTTAATTTGGTACCATTTTTGTTCAATTTGGACCAAAACTGAATGAGCTAGGATACTTTTACAAAAAACGCACAAAAACGCACAAAAACGCACAAAAGCAAAAATGCCAAAGTTTTGTAAAACAATAATTTTTTTTTTAACTCTGTAAAAATTACCTAGTACAGTTTTATCTCAGCTTTAATTTGGTACCATTTTTGTTCAATTTGGACCAAAACTGAATGAGCTAGGATACTTTTACAAAAAACGCACAAAAACGCACAAAAACGCACAAAAGCAAAAATGCCAAAGTTTTGTAAAACAATAATTTTTTTTTTAACTCTGTAAAAATTACCTAGTACAGTTTTATCTCAGCTTTAATTTGGTACCATTTTTGTTCAATTTGGACCAAAACTGAATGAGCTAGGATACTTTTACAAAAAACGCACAAAAACGCACAAAAACGCACAAAAGCAAAAATGCCAAAGTTTTGTAAAACAATAATTTTTTTTTTAACTCTGTAAAAATTACCTAGTACAGTTTTATCTCAGCTTTAATTTGGTACCATTTTTGTTCAATTTGGACCAAAACTGAATGAGCTAGGATACTTTTACAAAAAACGCACAAAAACGCACAAAAACGCACAAAAGCAAAAATGCCAAAGTTTTGTAAAACAATAATTTTTTTTTTAACTCTGTAAAAATTACCTAGTACAGTTTTATCTCAGCTTTAATTTGGTACCATTTTTGTTCAATTTGGACCAAAACTGAATGAGCTAGGATACTTTTACAAAAAACGCACAAAAACGCACAAAAACGCACAAAAGCAAAAATGCCAAAGTTTTGTAAAACAATAATTTTTTTTTAACTCTGTAAAAATTACCTAGTACAGTTTTATCTCAGCTTTAATTTGGTACCATTTTTGTTCAATTTGGACCAAAACTGAATGAGCTAGGATACTTTTACAAAAAACGCACAAAAACGCACAAAAACGCACAAAAGCAAAAATGCCAAAGTTTTGTAAAACAATAATTTTTTTTTTAACTCTGTAAAAATTACCTAGTACAGTTTTATCTCAGCTTTAATTTGGTACCATTTTTGTTCAATTTGGACCAAAACTGAATGAGCTAGGATACTTTTACAAAAAACGCACAAAAACGCACAAAAACGCACAAAAGCAAAAATGCCAAAGTTTTGTAAAACAATAATTTTTTTTTTAACTCTGTAAAAATTACCTAGTACAGTTTTATCTCAGCTTTAATTTGGTACCATTTTTGTTCAATTTGGACCAAAACTGAATGAGCTAGGATACTTTTACAAAAAACGCACAAAAACGCACAAAAACGCACAAAAGCAAAAATGCCAAAGTTTTGTAAAACAATAATTTTTTTTTTAACTCTGTAAAAATTACCTAGTACAGTTTTATCTCAGCTTTAATTTGGTACCATTTTTGTTCAATTTGGACCAAAACTGAATGAGCTAGGATACTTTTACAAAAAACGCACAAAAACGCACAAAAACGCACAAAAGCAAAAATGCCAAAGTTTTGTAAAACAATAATTTTTTTTTTAACTCTGTAAAAATTACCTAGTACAGTTTTATCTCAGCTTTAATTTGGTACCATTTTTGTTCAATTTGGACCAAAACTGAATGAGCTAGGATACTTTTACAAAAAACGCACAAAAACGCACAAAAACGCACAAAAGCAAAAATGCCAAAGTTTTGTAAAACAATAATTTTTTTTTTAACTCTGTAAAAATTACCTAGTACAGTTTTATCTCAGCTTTAATTTGGTACCATTTTTGTTCAATTTGGACCAAAACTGAATGAGCTAGGATACTTTTACAAAAAACGCACAAAAACGCACAAAAACGCACAAAAGCAAAATGCCAAAGTTTTGTAAAACAATAATTTTTTTTTTAACTCTGTAAAAATTACCTAGTACAGTTTTATCTCAGCTTTAATTTGGTACCATTTTTGTTCAATTTGGACCAAAACTGAATGAGCTAGGATACTTTTACAAAAAACGCACAAAAACGCACAAAAACGCACAAAAGCAAAAATGCCAAAGTTTTGTAAAACAATAATTTTTTTTTTAACTCTGTAAAAATTACCTAGTACAGTTTTATCTCAGCTTTAATTTGGTACCATTTTTGTTCAATTTGGACCAAAACTGAATGAGCTAGGATACTTTTACAAAAAACGCACAAAAACGCACAAAAACGCACAAAAGCAAAAATGCCAAAGTTTTGTAAAACAATAATTTTTTTTTTAACTCTGTAAAAATTACCTAGTACAGTTTTATCTCAGCTTTAATTTGGTACCATTTTTGTTCAATTTGGACCAAAACTGAATGAGCTAGGATACTTTTACAAAAAACGCACAAAAACGCACAAAAACGCACAAAAGCAAAAATGCCAAAGTTTTGTAAAACAATAATTTTTTTTTTAACTCTGTAAAATTACCTAGTACAGTTTTATCTCAGCTTTAATTTGGTACCATTTTTGTTCAATTTGGACCAAAACTGAATGAGCTAGGATACTTTTACAAAAAACGCACAAAAACGCACAAAAACGCACAAAAGCAAAAATGCCAAAGTTTTGTAAAACAATAATTTTTTTTTTAACTCTGTAAAAATTACCTAGTACAGTTTTATCTCAGCTTTAATTTGGTACCATTTTTGTTCAATTTGGACCAAAACTGAATGAGCTAGGATACTTTTACAAAAAACGCACAAAAACGCACAAAACGCACAAAAGCAAAAATGCCAAAGTTTTGTAAAACAATAATTTTTTTTTTAACTCTGTAAAAATTACCTAGTACAGTTTTATCTCAGCTTTAATTTGGTACCATTTTTGTTCAATTTGGACCAAAACTGAATGAGCTAGGATACTTTTACAAAAAACGCACAAAAACGCACAAAACGCACAAAAGCAAAAATGCCAAAGTTTTGTAAAACACTAATTTTTTTTTTAACTCTGTAAAAATTACCTAGTACAGTTTTATCTCAGCTTTAATTTGGTACCATTTTTGTTCAATTTGGACCAAAACTGAATGAGCTAGGATACTTTTACAAAAAACGCACAAAAACGCACAAAAACGCACAAAAGCAAAAATGCCAAAGTTTTGTAAAACAATAATTTTTTTTTTAACTCTGTAAAAATTACCTAGTACAGTTTTATCTCAGCTTTAATTTGGTACCATTTTTGTTCAATTTGGACCAAAACTGAATGAGCTAGGATACTTTTACAAAAAACGCACAAAAACGCACAAAAACGCACAAAAGCAAAAATGCCAAAGTTTTGTAAAACAATAATTTTTTTTTTAACTCTGTAAAATTACCTAGTACAGTTTTATCTCAGCTTTAATTTGGTACCATTTTTGTTCAATTTGGACCAAAACTGAATGAGCTAGGATACTTTTACAAAAAACGCACAAAAACGCACAAAAACGCACAAAAGCAAAAATGCCAAAGTTTTGTAAAACAATAATTTTTTTTTTAACTCTGTAAAAATTACCTAGTACAGTTTTATCTCAGCTTTAATTTGGTACCATTTTTGTTCAATTTGGACCAAAACTGAATGAGCTAGGATACTTTTACAAAAAACGCACAAAAACGCACAAAAACGCACAAAAGCAAAAATGCCAAAGTTTTGTAAAACAATAATTTTTTTTTTAACTCTGTAAAAATTACCTAGTACAGTTTTATCTCAGCTTTAATTTGGTACCATTTTTGTTCAATTTGGACCAAAACTGAATGAGCTAGGATACTTTTACAAAAAACGCACAAAAACGCACAAAAACGCACAAAAGCAAAAATGCCAAAGTTTTGTAAAACAATAATTTTTTTTTTAACTCTGTAAAATTACCTAGTACAGTTTTATCTCAGCTTTAATTTGGTACCATTTTTGTTCAATTTGGACCAAAACTGAATGAGCTAGGATACTTTTACAAAAAACGCACAAAAACGCACAAAAACGCACAAAAGCAAAAATGCCAAAGTTTTGTAAAACAATAATTTTTTTTTTAACTCTGTAAAAATTACCTAGTACAGTTTTATCTCAGCTTTAATTTGGTACCATTTTTGTTCAATTTGGACCAAAACTGAATGAGCTAGGATACTTTTACAAAAAACGCACAAAAACGCACAAAAACGCA
>JAILYF010000263.1:0-78107 GCA_025491095.1 Brachionus asplanchnoidis
GTCCAAAAATTCGGGCATTCAAATCAACACAGAGAGCGTATTTTATTTAAGGGACTAGCATCAATGTGTCAAGGTAAACATCATCCTTTCATGGTAAACAAAATGTGCCATCGTCAAAAAGCAAATTTTCGATAAAATCTGTCGATTTTTAGTGCTCCCTAGCCCTCCTCGACCCCAACATTGACTCTCTTTTCCTTTATTTAATTTAATTCTATTCTAAAATATTTTAAAACTCAAGTCAAATGGATTAAAGGAAGTAAATGCCCATCTAATGTGGACAAATACCCTTTAGTATAAATAAAAGCGACAAACAGCCCTTAATTATCTTTATTAAATAAAAAATTGAATAGGTTAAAATTTTTTATTGAAAAAAAAAATATATACATAAAAAACACAAAGTTTATTCCAAAGCTCTCTAAATACAATGTTCTTGGTGTACATTTCGCCATCAGGAACATAACCGGGCAGACGTCCTTGTCTAAACGTACCATGCATGTGCGTATCAACAAGTACTCGCATAATCCGAAATTGCGCACCCTTGATGCAGCCACATACAACTGGCCATGATTAAAAACAGGTCGACGCAGCAATAGACCAATCGAATTAAATGTTTGGCCTTGCGACTTGTTAAGTCATTGCAAAAGCCAGTCGAAATGGAAATTGAATTCGTCTGATTCGAACTCCCGGCTCATCGTCTTTTGACCGAAACTCACTTCGGAAATATAGATATTCAAGTCCTTGAGTGGGGCCTTCCATTACAACGCACTTGATAGAATTGGTGTTGCATTCGACAACAATTAATCTAGTGCCATTGCATATGCCCTCGGCAACCGACCAATTTTTCTGCATCATGACAATTGCTCCAACTTTTACATTGAGAACATGCGGTGGAAAACCCTGAGGTGTCATTGCGAATGCATTCTCAATAGGAAACTCCGAATGTCATCAACAAGTCCGGTTCTCGTGTAATATTTGCGTTACACCAAGATATTCCCTGTTTTCCGAAGGCAGTCGTTCAAGAACCACTTCGTTGATTTCCATCGAATCAGCATTTGTCGGACATAAAATAGCGTTGTTGAGACGATTATTTGCGTCCATATTCAACTCACCAACACCAAACACTTCGTCGCGACAATTACCAACACAGATAACATCACTTGGTAATCGAACCAAATTGTTGCCATCATATATTCGGCTTCTACCATCGCCAACTTCCATTAGCCACTCCTTGAATTGATTCTCGTTTGGTCCTGCGCGCAAGTTTTCCCGCAAAGCCATCGACTCAAAATGATGCCAAAGACCGGACTTTTTAATGCTCATGAGAATACTGGATTCCAAATTCTCATTAGTTGACACAGGAGCACATTGTCTAAAGTCACCAGTGAGCAACATCACTTTACCCCAAAGGGTACTCTCGGCTTCTGCATTAAATCTCTCAGCAGCCTGTCGATACACTCCAGCATTGCTCGAGATATCATTGACACTCGTCGATTACAAATAACTTGGTATCACGTAATGTCCGAGCTTGAGCACTTTGGGCATGAATTCCGCTATTCTAAAACAAATAAGTTAACGACAATAAGGGATTAAAAATACTTACGATTAAAACGATTCAGCAAAGTGGAATAAGCTAATTTACGACAACGTCTTCTGAAGAAAGATGCGATATCAGCATCTTTCATTCGCTCACCAGAATCATTTCGAAGCGTAAATAGCTCAATAACTACAGCGTCTTCGTTTGCATCAAAAGGCTTCATTTTTCTTTTAGATCTGTTTCAATCTAAAAAAAAATTAATACAAATTTCATGAATATGGTTTTCAAGGAGAGTTACATCCTTACCATTAAAAATAAATTAACAATTTTAAATTTTATTTAAAATCAGTTAAAAATTATCAAAAAAACTATTAATTGTAATAGTGTAGACATACGTAGGATATGCCCCCCTTCCATTAAAATATTCAAAATAAAAGAAGGTAGTAAATTCCCATCTAATGTGGAGAAATACCCTTCATCATATTGATAATTACCAGTTACTATCGAACATTGCTATTTATGCTCGATAGATTGATCATGCTTTGATTCAGCTTTAAGTAAATCAGACACACTTGGTGTGTACTGAATACTGTGATCATTAAGTCATCGGCCGGCCCTGGACTCGCTCAGATCACAATACATTATTCTACACCGTTCAAAGCATGATTGTGGTTTGACAGATTATATCTGACCAAGACTCCTCGGTTAGGACCTGAATTATTAACAAAAGGAAATAAAGAAGTTTATTTCCTATCATTAATGCCCGACCGCCCTTGCTTTTAAGTTGCAATCACTATTAAAAAATTTAATAGCAAAAGAAACTACAGGAATGGCCACTTGCAACAATGGAACTATTAAAAGCACCAATGTTGATCGACTGCTGCCCTCGACTAAAATCCATCGAACATTGCTATTTATGCTCGATAGATTGATCATGCTTTGATTCAGCTTTAAGTAAATCAACACACTTGGTGTGTACTGAATACTGTGATCATTAAGTCTTCGGCCGGCCCTGGACTCGCTCAGATCACAATACATTATTCTACACCGTTCAAAGCATGATTGTGGTTTGACAGATTATATCTGACCAAGACTCCTCGGTTAGGACCTGAATTATTAACAAAAGGAAATAAAGAAGTTTATTTCCTATCATTAATGCCCGACCGCCCTTGCTTTTAAGTTGCAATCACTATTAAAAAATTTAATAGCAAAAGAAACTACAGGAATGGCCACTTGCAACAATGGAACTATTAAAAGCAGCAATGTTGATCGACTGCTGCCCTCGACTAAAATCCATCGAACATTGCTATTTATGCTCGAAAGATTGATCATGCTTTGATACAGCTTTAAGTAAATCAGACACACTTGGTGTGTACTGAATACTGTGATCATTAAGTCTTCGGCCGGCCCTGGACTCGCTCAGATCACAGTACATTATTCTACACCGTTCAAAGCATGATTGTGGTTTGACAGATTATATCTGACCAAGACTCCTCGGTTAGGACCTGAATTATTAACAAAAGGAAATAAAGAAGTTTATTTCCTATCATTAATGCCCGACCGCCCTTGCTTTTAAGTTGCAATCACTATTAAAAAATTTAATAGCAAAAGAAACTACAGGAATGACCACTTGCAACAATGGAACTATTAAAAGCACCAATGTTGATCGACTGCTGCCCTCGACTAAAATCCATCGAACATTGCTATTTATGCTCGATAGATTGATCATGCTTTGATTCAGCTTTAAGTAAATCAGACACACTTGGTGTGTACTGAATACTGTGATCATTAAGTCTTCGGCCGGCCCTGGACTCGCTCAGATCACAATACATTATTCTACACCGTTCAAAGCATGATTGTGGTTTGACAGATTATATCTGACCAAGACTCCTCGGTTAGGACCTGAATTATTAACAAAAGGAAATAAAGAAGTTTATTTCCTATCATTAATGCCCGACCGCCCTTGCTTTTAAGTTGCAATCACTATTAAAAAATTTAATAGCAAAAGAAACTACAGGAATGGCCACTTGCAACAATGGAACTATTAAAAGCACCAATGTTGATCGACTGCTGCCCTCGACTAAAATCCATCGAACATTGCTATTTATGCTCGATAGATTGATCATGCTTTGATTCAGCTTTAAGTAAATCAGACACACTTGGTGTGTACTGAATACTGTGATCATTAAGTCTTCGGCCGGCCCTGGACTCGCTCAGATCACAATACATTATTCTACACCGTTCAAAGCATGATTGTGGTTTGACAGATTATATCTGACCAAGACTCCTCGGTTAGGACCTGAATTATTAACAAAAGGAAATAAAGAAGTTTATTTCCTATCATTAATGCCCGACCGCCCTTGCTTTTAAGTTGCAATCACTATTAAAAAATTTAATAGCAAAAGAAACTACAGGAATGGCCACTTGCAACAATGGAACTATTAAAAGCACCAATGTTGATCGACTGCTGCCCTCGACTAAAATCCATCGAACATTGCTATTTATGCTCGATAGATTGATCATGCTTTGATTCAGCTTTAAGTAAATCAGACACACTTGGTGTGTACTGAATACTGTGATCATTAAGTCTTCGGCCGGCCCTGGACTCGCTCAGATCACAATACATTATTCTACACCGTTCAAATCATAAAAATTATTTATCAGATTATTTCTGACCAAGACTACTCGGTTAGGCCCCAGCCACCAGATTCTATCAAGCATACCTATTTTTACTTGAATAATTAGGTATAGCGCAGTGGTTATCGCGATGATATTCCAATCCAGTGGTAGAGGGTTCGATCCCCGCTATATTTAATTTAATTTCAGCTTTTTTTTATCCCTTATATGTATGGCGAAATGAGCTATAGCTCTATTTTTGAAAAAAAAAAAAAAAAAATTATTAGTTTTAAAAAGCGGGGTGATGCATCCCCGAATAAATTGCATTTTTTTTATGGTTTGGGGGGCATATTATAGAGATTAAAATTTGTTGGCATAGATGACACCGCAAAATTACAGAAATTTTTTTTTATTTTTTATTTAAGGGTTTTTTATAGATAAAATGTTGTCTGGCATTGTCGAAACATTAAAATAAACGCATAAAATTTTTTTTTTTTTTTTAGGCTGCTTAGGATCGAATTAATTAAGGTTTTTTGGCATCAACGACACCGCAAAAATTAGAGAATTTTTTTTTTTTTATTTTTGTGGGTTTTTTTAAAATTTAATGGTGTCTGGCATTGTCGACCCATTCAAATAAAATCAATTAATTTTTATTTTAATTCTAGGCGGCTTATGACATAGTCATAAAGTTGCTAAGCATTGTCGACACCAAAACATTTAAAGCAACATTTTCAACTTGCAAAAGCGGCTAATTTTTAAAACTTTTGAAAATCAAAATTATATAAAAAAATAATAATTATTTAACAAAAGCTCAGATGGCGCAGTGGATTGTGTGTAGTAATACTAATCATGAGGTTGAGGGATCGATCCCCTATATAAAAAAAAATTATAACTGTTTTTTTTTTCTAAATAAAAGCAAATAATTTTTTATTTTTTTTTAAGCGGCTTAGGATAGAAATAATTAGGTTTTTTGGCATCAACGACACCGCAAAAATTAGAGAAATTTTTTCTTTTTTTTTTTTTGGGTTTTTTTAAAATTTAATGGTGTCTGGCATGTCGACACATTCAAATAAAATGAATTAATTTTTTTTTAATTCGAAGCGGCTTATGACAGAAGTCATAAAGTTGCTAAGAATTGTCGACACCAAAACATTTAAAGCAACATTTTCAACTTGCAAAAGCGGCTAATTTTTAAAACTTTTGAAAATCAAAATTATATAAATAAAATAATAATTATTTAACAAAAGCTCAGATGGCGCAGTGGATAGTGTGTAGTACTAATCATGAGGTTGAGGGATCGATCCCCTATATAAAAAAAAATTATAACTGTTTTTTTTTTTAAATAAAAGCAAATAATTTTTTATTTTTTTTTAGGCGGCTTAGGATAGAAATAATTAAGTTTTTTGGCATCAACGACACCGCAAAAATTAGAGAAATTTTTTCTTTATTTTTTTTTGGGTTTTTTAAAAATTTAATGGTGTCTGGCATGTCGACACATTCAAATAAAATGAATTAATTTTTTTTTAATTCGAGGCGGCTTATGACAGAAGTCATAAAGTTGCTAAGAATTGTCGACACCAAAACATTTAAAGCAACATTTTCAACTTGCAAAAGCGGCTAATTTTTAAAACTTTTGAAAATCAAAATTATATAAATAAAAATAATAATTATAACTAAAGCTCAGATGGCGCAGTGGATAGTGTGTAGTAATACTAATCATGAGGTTGAGGGATCGATCCCCTATGTAAAAAATAATTTTAAATTAAGCAAATTTTAATTTTTTTGAGTCAATTTTTGGATTCCCTATAAAATTTGGGACAGAAAAAATATTTTTTTTTTTTAATTTAATTTTTTAAATTTTTAAAATTTTAAATTTTTTGAATTTTTGAATTTTTAAATTATTAAATTTTTTGAATTTTTGAATTTTTAAATTTTTGAATTTTTAAATTTTTGAATTTTTAAATTTTAAATTTTTGAATTTTTAAATTTTCGAATTTTTAAATTTTTGAATTTTTGAATTTTTAAATTTTTGAATTTTTAAATTTTTGAATTTTTAAATTTTTGAATTTTTGAATTTTTAAATTTTAAATTTTTAAATTTTTAAATTTTTAAAATTTTAAATTTTTTAATTTTTTTTTATTTTCAAATTTTTGAAATTTTAAAACCCATTCAAAACATGCTGTAATCAAAACACTTGTATTCATTAAATACCATTAAGCTTAATAATATAAAATTTCCCCCATTTACCCTAATGAAATAATATTTCCCATTAGCTTGATGGTAAAAAAAATATTTGCATTGGTACCATGGATGGTATGCAGCAAAAAAAATTTGCATTGACCACCATGCAATTTGAAATTTCCCCCATAGACCCCTATGAAAAAGTCCATTCACCATGCTTACTATGGCTAATCAATTGAGTCCATTGAAAAGATTATATGCATTGAAATGTATGGGCAAAAGCAATTTCGGTCAAATTGTAAAATAAACTTAACAAAAGTTTGCACCAAAAATTGGTCAGTATTTTGGAATAACTTCCGCTAGGAAAATAATTCAGGGTGACTTGAATTTTTAAAATGTTCGTCTCTTCAAGACGCACGTAACGGTGTGCCGAACAAAAAAAGTATGGTCGGGGTCCATGGCAATTTGGCAAATACCACCGAAAATTGGTGGAAAAAATAATGGAAGTTGCATAACTAATGCCAAGTTGGTCCCAGAATCTTCTATGGCATATTTTTGGAATCAGCTCGTCATTTTGAACCCAAAAATTTACTTTGACCATGTGAGCAAAAGGAGGTGGGCGTGGGACGGGTGGTAAGGAATTTTGGTAATTGGTGAATTGCGGGCGAACGGTGACTGGCACAGGTCTCGTCCTATTTTTTCGGTCGTCCCACAGAGTTGCTCTATCCAAAAATATACTTGGTTGGGGGGGTCAAAATAGACCCCGGGCTGTCATTTCGTCGAGCAACCCTCCGAGTGTCAAAATGGTATTTTGGTCATTTTTGGTCGAAAAAATTTCCGGAAAAAAAAGTGGATACACATTCGGAATGAGCTCGGCGTGAGGAATCCAAAAATGTGCCTAATGTCAAGTAGCAGCAAGTTGAAAATTGCCAAAAGTATTTTCTGGAAAAAAAGGTGGTTCTGGGACAAAAATGAAAAAAAGGGCCATGGTGTTACCCCTAATTTTTGATTGGCTATCCAACGCGCCATCGCTCGAGTCTGTGCGACGTTCGTGGATGCGGGAAAAATCCGTACACTCAAATCAACAAGCGTATTTTATATTAAGGGACTAGCATCAATGTGTCAAGGTAAACATCATCCTTTCATGGTAAACAAAATGTGCCATCGTCAAAAAGCAAATTTTCGATAAAATCTGGCGATTTTTAGTGCTCCCTAGCCCTTTGTGTACCCCTTCTTGACCCTCTCCCCCATTAATCACACTTAATTAAGCACATTTTTTTTTTTGACTCAATTTTTGAAATCTTCATAAAATTCTACTCAGAAATATTTCGAATTTTTAAATTTTAATTTTTGAATTTTTTAACTTTTTAATTTTTAAATTTTTGAATATTTAGATTTTTGAATTTTTGAATTTTTAAACTTTTGAATTTTTAAATTTTTGAATTTTTAAATTATTGAATTTTTGAATTTTTAAATTTTTGAATTTTTGAATTTTTGAATTTTTAAATTTTTAAATTTTTAAATTTTTGAATTTTTAAATTTCTGAATTTTTAAATTTTTGAATTTTTAAATTTTTGAATTTTTAAATTTTTGAATTTTTAAATTTTTGAATTTTTAAATTTTTAAATTTTTGAATTTTTAAATTTTTGAATTTTTGAATTTTTAAATCTTTAAATTTTTAAAATTTTAAATTTTTTAATTTTTTTAAAATTTTCAAATTTTTGAAATTTTAAAACCCATTCAAAACATGCGGTATTCAAAACACTTGTATTCATTAAATACCATTAAGCTTAATAATATATAAATTTCCTCCATTTACCCTAATGAAATAATATTTCCCATTAGCTTGATGGTAAAAAAAAATTTTGCATTGGTACCATGGAGGTATGCAGCAAAAAAAATTTGCATTGACCACCATGCAATTTGAAATTTCCCCCATAGACCCCTATGAAAAAGTCCATTCACCATGCTTACTATGGCTAAATCAATTGAGTCCATTGAAAAGCTTATATGCATTGAAATGTATGGGCAAAACAATTTCGGTCAAATTGTAAAATAAACTTAACAAAAGTTTGCACCAAAAATTGGTCAGTATTTTAGGAATAACTTCCGCTAGGAAATAATTCAGGGTGACTTGAATTTTTAAAACGTTCGTCTCATCAAGACGCACGTAACGGTGTGCCGGACAAAAAAAGTAGGTCGGGGTCCATGGCAATTTGGCAAATACCACCGAAAATTGGTGGTAAAATAGGAAGTTGCATAACTTTTGCCAACTTGGTGCCAGAATCTTCTATGGCATATTTTTGGAATCAGCTCGTCATTTTGAACCCAAAAAATTTACTTTGAACCATGTGAGCAAAAGGAGGTGGGCGTGGGACGGGTGGTAAGGAATTTTGGTAATTGGTGAATTGCGGGCGAACGGTGACCGGCACAGGTCTCGTCCTATTTTTTCGGTCGCCACAGAGTTGCTCTATCCAAAATATACTTGGTTGGGGGGGTCAAAAATAGACCCCGGGCTGTCATTTCGTCGAGCAACCCTCCGAGTGTCAAAATGGTATTTTGGTCATTTTTGGTCGAAAAAATTTTCCGGAAAAAAAAGTGGATACAGATTCGGAATCAGCTCGGCGTGAGGAATCCAAAAATGTGCCTAATGTGCAAGTAGCAGCAAGTTGAAAATTGACCAAAAGTATTTTTCTGGAAAAAAGGTGGTTTTGGCAAAAAATTGGAAAAAAGGCCAACGGTGTGAGTCCTAATTTTTGATTGGCTATCCAACGCGCCATCGCCCGAGTCTGTGCGACGTTCGAGTCGGTCCAAAAAATTCGGGCATTCAAATCAACACAGAGAGCGTATTTTATATTAAGGGACTAGCATCATCGTATAACGGTAAACACAATGTGCCATCGTCAAAAAGCAAATTTTCGATAAAATCTGTCGATTTTTAGTGCTCCCTAGCCCTTTGTGTACCCCTTCTTGACCCCTTCCCCATTTAATCACACTTAATTAAGCGCATTTTTTATTTGACTTAATTTTTGAAATCCTCATAAAATTTCACTCAGGAAAATAGTCTCAATATTTTTTTAAATTTTTAAATTTAATATAATTTAAAATTTCAAAGCCTTAATAAACCATAGCGGCTTTTGAAAGAATTTAAAAGCATTTGAACAAATACATTTATATTATTACACAAAAATCCGAATTCATTAAATTTTTCATTAAATAAAACAACAAATGCAATTAATTTCATTGATACCATGTATTTGATCCAACAAAAAATTTAATTTTTATTAATCGCATATTATTAATAATTTTATAAATAGTACCTATGAAATAGCCAATTCTCAGGCGTCACTAAGATAATTTAATGATAATAATTCAAGCATATTTATATTAAAAATATTTATTCTGTATCTTTATTTATTTTTTTGGCTCCAAATACATTAAAATAGTAATTAGAAAAGTCCATAAGCTAAAAAATTTCTCATGATTTTTATCAATTTGTTTGACTCCAAACATTTAAATTCCTTTAAAAAATTTAAAAATTTAATTTTTTCAAAATTTTTCCCATTTTTTAGAGTCCAATTACATTAAAATGTCCATTAGATATTTAAAAAGATACAAAAATTTCTTCTCTGTCTCAGTAATTTTTTCAAAATTTTCATGATTTTTTTTACATTTTTTAAGGTCCAGTTACACTAAAATTCTCATTAAAATATACAAAAATCTGGAGAAAATTTTTAAGTCAAAAACCTTAATCAGAATTTTGAAGGATATTTTCCATTTTTTAGGATCCAATCAAATAAAATTAATTAATAAATATACAATAAATTGCGAAAAATATTTATAAGTCAAATAATTTTTACAGAATTTTTCATGATTTTTTTCCATTATCAATAAAAAAATAATATCTTTTAAAAAGTGCATATTTTTAAATTTTTGACTCAATTTTTGAAATCCTTATAAATTTTACTCAGAAAAATATTTGGAAATTTTAAAAATTTTTGAATTTTAAATTTTTGAATTTTAAATTTTTGAATTTTTAAATTTTAGAATTTTTAAATTTTTGAATTTTGAATTGTTGAATTTTTAAATTTGAATTCCTGAATTTTTATACTTTTTAATTTATTTTAAATTTTAAAATGAAAAATAATAAAATTTCAAAGCCTTAATAAATCCATTGCGGCATTTGAAAGAATTTAAAAGCATTTGAACAGATACAATTAAATATTTACCCATAGATCCGAATTTTATTAAATTTTCATTCTATTTATTTTATACAATTACTCGGATTGATACCATGTATTTGATCCAACAAAAAAATAATTGTATTTATCGCAATGTTATTATTAATTTCACAAATAGCAACCGAGAAATAGGCGATTCGCAGGGCTCACTAAGATAATTTAATGATAACTATTTCAAGTTATATTTCTATTAAAAATAATTTTTTCTGGATTTTTATCTATTTTTTTTGTCTCCAAATACATTATAATCATTATAATATTCCATAAAATAAGAAAATATTTTATGATTTTTATAAATTTGTTAGACTCCAAACATTTAATTAATATATACCCAAAGATCCGAATTTTATTAAATTTAATATTAATAAAACGGCAAATGCAATTAATTACATTGATACCATGTATTTGATCCAACAAATTAATTAATTTGCATTTTTCGCAATGTTATTATTAATTTCACAATAGCACACATTAAATAGCCATTCGCAGGGCTGACTAAGATAATTTAATGATTTCTATTCAAGTTATATTCTATTTAAAATAATTTTTCTGGAATTTTATCTATTTTTTTGGCTCACAATACATTTAAATAGGCATTTGAATATTCCATAAAACTAAGAAAAATTTTCCTTGATTTTTGTAAATTTGTTAGACTCCAAACATTAAAATTCCTTAAAAATATTTAATGATTTAAATTTCTAAGTCCCAATAATTTTCATAATTTTTCCCATATTTAGAGTCCAATTACATTAAAATGTATATTTAGATATTAAAAAGATGCAAAATTTCTTCTTTGTCTCAGTAATTTTTTCAAAATTTTCATGATTTTTTACATTTTTTAGGGTCCCTTACAATAAATTACTCATCAAAATATTCAAATATCTCGAAAAAATATTTCTAAGTAAATACCTAAATCAGAATTTTTAAGGATTTTTCCCATTTTTAGGGTCCAAACAAATAAATTAATTAATAATAAACGAAAAATTAGCGAAAAATTTCCAAAGTCAATAATTTTTTCAGAATTTTTCATGATATTTTTCCATTCTGAATTAGAAATATATCGTTTTAATAAAGCAAATTTTTAAAGTTTTGACTCAATTTTGAAATCCTTATAAAATTTTACTCAGAAAAATATTTGGAAATTTTAAAATTTTTGATTTTTAAATTTTTGAATTTTTAAATTTTGAATTTTTAATTTTTAAATTTTTAAATTTTTGTATTTTGAGTTTTTGAATTTTTGAATTTTTAAATTTTTGAATTTTAAATTTTTGAATTTTTAAATTTTTAAATTTTGAATTTTTAAATTTTTGAATTTTTAAATTTTTAAATTTTTAAATTTTTAAATTTTTTTAATTTAAATTTTTGAAATTTTAATACCTATTCACAACCATTGCGACACTTATTAACATTAACAACATTAAACTTAATAATAATTAATTATTACCCATTTACCCCAATGAAAAAAAAATTACCATTTAATTTGATGGCAAAAAATATTTGCATTGGTACCATGCAATTGAAATTTCCCCCATAGACCCCCATGAAAAAGTCCATTCACCATGTTACTATGGCTTACAATTGAGTCCATTGAAAATGCTTATATGCATTGAATGTATGGGCAAAAGCAATTTCGGTCGAATTGTAAAATAAACTTAACAAAAGTTTGCACCAAAAAGGGTCAGTATTTTGGAATAACTTCCGCTGGGAAAATAATTCAGGGTGACTTGAATTTTTAAAATGTTTGTCTCATCAGGACGCACGTAACGGTGTGCCGAACAAAAAAAAGTATGGTCGGGGTCCATGGCAATTTGGCAAATACCACCGAAAATTGGTGGTAAAATAATGGAAGTGCATAACTAATGCCAAGTTGGTCCCAGAATCTTCTATGGCATATTTTTGGAATCAGCTTGTCATTTTGAACCCAAAAAATTTACTTTGAACCATGTGAGCAAAAGGAGGTGGGCGTGGGACGGGTGGTAAGGAATTTTGGTAATTGGTGAATTGCGGGCGAACGGTGACCGGCACAGGTCTCGTCCTATTTTTTCGGTCGTCCCAGAGTTGCTCTATCCAAAAATATACTTGGTTGGGGGGGTCAAAAATAGACCCCGTGTCATTTCGTCGAGCAACCCTCCGAGTGTCAAAATGGTATTTTGGTCATTTTGGGTCGAAATTTTTTATTTTGAAAAAGTGGATACAGATTCGGAATCAGCTCGGCGTGAGGAATCCAAAAATGTATAAAAAGTCCAAAGAACACCTTTTTGAAATTTTGCCAAAAGTTTATTTCTGGAAAAAAAGGTGGTTTTGGCAAAAAATTGGAAAAAAGGCCAACGGTTGAGTCCTCTTTTTGATTATCTATCCAACGCGCTATCGCCCGTGGTCAGACGCTCCAGTCGGTCCAAAAAATTCGGGCATCAAATCAACACAGAGAGCGTATTTTATATTAAGGGACTAGCATCATCGTATAACGGTAAACACAATGTGTCATCGTCTAATGTGCCATCGTCAAATGTGCCATCGTCAAAAAGCCAATTTTTCAATAAAATCTGGCGATTTTTAGTGCTCCCTAGCCCTCCTCGACCCAACATTGACTCTCACTTCCTTTATTTAATTAATTCTATTCTAAAATATTTTAAAACTCAAGTCAAATGGTTTAAAGGAAGTAAATACCCATCTAATGTGGACAAATACCCTTTAGTATTAATTAAAGTGACAAACAGCCCTTAATTATCCTTATTAAATGAAAGAATTGAATAGTTTAAAATTTTTATTGAAAAAAAAATATATACATAAAAACACAAAGTTTATTCCAAAAGCTCTCTAAATACAATGTTCTTGGTGTACATTTCGCCATCAGGAACATAACCGGGCAGACGTCCTTGTCTAAACGTACCATGCATGTGTGTATCAACAAGTACTCGCAATGATCCGAAATTGCGCACCCTTGATGCAGCCACATACAACTGGCCATGATTAAAAACAGGTCGTCGCAGCAATAGACCAATCGAATTAAATGTTTGGCCTCAATGTGTCAAGGTAAACATCATCCTTTCATGGTAAACAAAATGTGCCATCGTCAAAAAGCAAATTTTAGATAAAATCTGGCGATTTTTAGTGCTCCCTAGCCCTTTGTGTACCCCTTCTTGACCCTCTCCTCCTCTAATCACACTTAATTAAGCGCATTTTTAATTATTTGACTCAATTTTTGAAATCCTCATAAAATTTCACTCAGGAAAATAGTCTCAAATTTTTTAAAATTTTTAAATTTAAATATAATTTAAAATTTCAAAGCCTTAATAAAACCATAGCGGCATTTGAAAGAATTTAAAAGCATATGAACAGATACAATTAAATATTTACCTATAGATCCGAATATTATCAAATTTTCAAGCAATTTATTTTATTCAATTAATTGAATTGATACCATGTTTTGATAAAACAAAAAATTAATTTGTATTTATCGCAGTGTAATTATTAATTTCACAAAAAGCACCCATGAAATAGCCAATTCTCAGGGTCACTAAGATAATTTAATGATAACTATTTCAAGTAATTTCTATTAAAATAATTTTACTGGAATTTAATCTTTTTTTTGCTCCAAATACATTAAAATATGCTTAGAATATTCCATAAAACTAAGAAAAATATTTCATGATTTTAATAAATTTGTTAGACTCCAAACATTTAAATTCCTTAAAAAATATTTAAAAATTAAATTTTAATAAGACCAAATAATTTTTCAAAATTTTTCATAATTTTTCCCATTTTTTGTGTCCAATTACATTAAAATGTCCATTTAAATACTTAAAAAGATACAATAATTTCTTCTCTGTCTCAGTAATTTTTTCAGAATTTTCACGATTTTTTTTACAATTTTTAGGGTCCAATTACACAAAATACTCATCAAGATATTCAAAAATCTGGAAAAAATATTTCTAAGCATTTTTACCCATTTTTTATGGTCCAAACAAATATAATTAATTAATAAATATACAAAAAATTTGCGAAAAATTTTTCTAAGTCAAATAATTTTTTCAGAATTTTTCATGATTTTTTCCATTTTGAATAAAAAAATTAAATCTTTTAAATAGAGCATATTTTTAAATTTTTGACTTAATTTTTGAAATCCTTATAAAATTTCACTCAGAATAATATTTGGAAATTTTTAAAATTTTTGATTTTTAAATTTTTGAATTTTAAATTTTTGAATTTTTAAATTTTTGAATTTTTAAAATTTGAATTTTAAATTTTTGAAGTTTTAAATTTTGAATTTTTAAATTTTTGAATTTTTAAATTTTTGAATTTTAAATTTTTGAATTTTAAATTTTGAATTTTTAAATTTTGAATTTTAAAATTTTTGAATTTTTGAATTTTTAAATTTTTGAATTTTGAATTTTTAAATTTTGAATTTTTAAATTTTGAATTTTTAAATTTTGAATTTTGAAATTTTTGAATTTTTGAATTTTAAATTTTTGAATTTTTAAATTTTTGAAATTTTTTGAAATTTTTAAAATTTTTGAAATTTTAAAACCCATTCAAAACCATAGCTACACTTATAATCATTTGAAAACATTAAACTTAATAATAATTAAATAACCCATTACCCCAAGGAAAAAAAGAATTACCAATTAATTTGATAGCAAAAAAATATTTGCATTGGAACCATGCATGGTATGCAGCAAAAAAAAATTTGCATTGGTTTCCATGCAATTAGAAATTTTCCCCATAGACCCCCATGAAAAAGTCCATTCACTATGGGTAAATCAATTGAGTCCATTGAATAAGCTTATATGCATTGAAATGTATGGGCAAAAGCAATTTCGGTCGAATTGTAAAATAAACTTAACAAAAGTTTGCACCAAAAAGGGTCAGTATTTTGGAATAACTTCCGCTGGGAAAATAATTCAGGGTGACTTGAATTTTTAAAATGTTTGTCTCATCAGGACGCACGTAACGGTGTGCCGAACAAAAAAAAGTATGGTCGGGTCCATGGCAATTTGGCAAATACCACCGAAAATTGGTGGTAAAAATAATGGAAGTTGCATAACTAATGCCAAGTTGGTCCCAGAATCTTCTATGGCATATTTTGGAATCAGCTTGTCATTTGAACCCAAAAAATTTACTTTGAACCATGTGAGCAAAAGGAGGTGGGCGTGGGACGGGTGGTAAGGAATTTTGGTAATTGGTGAATTGCGGGCGAACGGTGACCGGCACAGGTCTCGTCCTATTTTTTCGGTCGTCCCACAGAGTTGCTCTATCCAAAAATATACTTGGTTGGGGGGGTCAAAAATAGACCCCGGGCTGTCATTTCGTCGAGCAACCCTCCGAGTGTCAAAATGGTATTTTGGTCATTTTTGGTCGAAAAATTTCCGGAAAAAAAAAGTGGATACAGATTCGGAATGAGCTCGGCGTGAGGAATCCAAAAATGTATAAAAAGTCCAAAGAACACCTTTTTGAAATTTTGCCAAAAGTTTATTTCTGGAAAAAAAGGTGGTTTTGGCAAAAATTGGAAAAAAGGCCAACGGTGTTACCCCTAATTTTTGATTGGCTATCCAACGCGCCATCGCCCGAGTCTGTGCGACGCTCCAGTCGGTCCAAAAAATTCGGACACTCAAATCGACACAGAGAGCGTATTTTATATTAAGGGACTAGCATCATCGTATACGGTAAACATCATCCTTTCATGGTAAACAAAATGTGCCATCGTCAAAAATCATATTTCGATAAAATCTGTCGATTTTTAGTGCTCCCTAGCCCTTTGTGTACCCCTCTTGACCCTCTCCCCATTTAATCACACTTAATTAAGCATATTTTATTTTTTGACTCTTTTTAGAAATCCTCATAAATTCTACTCAGAATAATATTTCTAATTTTTAAAATTTTAATTTTTGAATTTTTTTAATTTTTAATTTTTAAATTTTTGAATATTTAATTTTGAATTCCTGAATTTTTCAAACTTTTAAATTTTTTTTAATTTTTAAATTAAAAGTAATTTAAAATTCAAAGCCTAAATAAAATCATTGCGGCATTTGAAAGAATTTAAAAGCATTAGAACAGATACAATTAAAATATTTACCCAAGGATCCGAATTTATTAAATTTTTCATTAAATAAACACAATACAATTAATTTCATTGATACCATGTATTTGATCCAACAAAAATTAATTTGTATTTATCGCAATGTTATTATTAATTTCACAAATAGCATCCATGAAATAGCCAATTCTCAGGGCTCACTGAAATTATTTATGATAACTATTTCAAGTTGTATTCTATTAATAATAATTTTTTCTGGATTTTTATCTATTTTTTTGGCTCCAAATACATTAAAATAGGCATTGAATATTCCATAAAACTAAAAAATTTTCCTTGATTTTTGTAAATTTGTTAGTTTCCAAACATTAAAATTCCTTAAAAAATATTTAACGATTTAAATTTCTAAGTCCCAATAATTTTTCAAACTATTCATAATTTTTTCCCATTTTTTAGAGTCCAATTACATTAAAATGTCCATTAGATATTAAAAGATACAAAATTTCTTCTCTGTCTCAGTAATTTTTTCAAAATTTTCATGATTTCTTACATTTTTTAGGGTCCAATTTCAATAAACTACTCATCAAAATAATCAAATCTGGAAAAAATATTCTAAGTAATAATTAAATCAGAATTTTTAAGGATTTTTACCCATTTTATAGGGTCCAGACAAATAAAATTAATTAATAATATACAAATTAGCGAAATATTTCCAAAGTCAAATAATTTTTTCAGAATTTTTCATGATTTTTTTCCATTTTGAATAAAAAAATTATATCTTTTTAATAAAGCAAATTTTTAAATTTTTGACTCAATTTTGAAATCCTTATAAAATTTTACTCCGAAAAATATTTGGAAATTTTTAAAATTTTTGACTTTTAAATTTTGAATTTTTGAATTTTGAATTTTTTTTTTTGAATTTTTGGAATTTGAATTTTTAAATTTTGAATTTTTGAATTTTTAAATTTTTAATTTTTAAATTTTTTAATTTTTAATTTTTGAATTTTGAATTTTTGAATTTTTGAATTTTTAATTTTTGAATTTTTAAATTTTTGAATTTTTAAATTTTTGAATTTTAAATTTTTGAATTTTTAAATTTTTGAATTTTTAATTTTTGAATTTTAAATTTTTGAATTTTTAAATTTTTAAATTTTTAAATTTTTAAATTTTTGAAATTTTAAATCATTTAAAACCATTGCGGCTCTTGTAATCATTAAACAACATTAAACTAAAATTAATTAATTATTACCCATTTACCCAATGAAAAAAATTACCATTTAATTTGATAGCAAAAAAATTTTGCATTGGTACCATGCATGTGATGCAGCAAAAAAAAATTTGCATTGACCACCATGCAATTTAAAATTTCTCCCATAGACCCCCATGAAAAAGTCCATTCACCATGCTTACAATGGCTAAATCAATTGAGTCCATTGAAACAGCTTATATGCATTGAAATGTATGGGCAAAAGCAATTTCGGTCAAATTGTAAAATAAACTTAACAAAAGTTTGCACCAAAATTGGGTCAGTATTTTGGAATAACTTCCGCTGGGAAAATAATTTAGAGTGACTTGAATTTTTAAAATGTTCGTCTCATCAAGACGCACGTAACGGTGTGCCGAACAAAAAAAAGTATGGTCGGGGTCCATGGCAATTTGGCAAATACCATCGAAAATTGGTGGTAAAAATAATGGAAGTTGCATAACATTTGCCAACTTGGTCCCCAGAAGCTAATATGGCATATTTTTGGAATCTGCTCGTCATTTTGAACCCAAAAAATTTACTTTGAACCATGTGAGCAAAGAAGGTGGGCGTGGGACGGGTGGTAAGGAATTTTGGTAATTGGTGAATTGCGGGCGAACGGTGACCGGCTCAGGTCTCGTCCTATTTTTTCGGTCGTCCCACAGAGTTGCTCTATCCAAAAATATACTTGGTTGGGGGGGTCAAAAATAGACCCCGGGCTGTCATTTCGTCGAGCAACCCTCCGAGTGTCAAAATGGTATTTTGGTCATTTTGGGTCGAAAAATTTTTATTTTTGAAAAGTGGATACAGATTCGGAATCAGCTCGGCGTGAGGAATCCAAAAATGTATAAAAGTCCAAAGAACACCTTTTTGAAATTTTGCCAAAAGTTTATTTCTGGAAAAAAAGGTGGTTTTGGCAAAAAAATTGGAAAAAAGGCCAACGGTGTTACCCCTAATTTTGATTGGCTATCCAACGCGCCATCGCCCGAGTCTGTGCGTCGCTCCAGTCGGTCCAAAAAATTCGGACACTCAAATCGACACAGAGAGCGTATTTTATATTAAGGGACTAGCATCAATGTGTCAAGGTAAACATCATCCTTTCATGGTAAACAAAATGTGCCATCGTCAAAAAGCAAATTTTCGATAAAATCTGGCGATTTTTAGTGCTCCCTAGCCCTTTGTGTACACCTTCTTGACCCTCTTCCCCATTTAAACACACTTAATTAAGCACATTTTATTTATTTGACTCAATTTTTGAAATCCTCATAAAATTCATCTCAGAATAATATTTCGAATTTTTAAATTTTAATTTTTTGAATTCCTGAATTTTTATACTTTTTAATTTATTTTAAATTTTAAAATGAAAAATAATTTAAAATTTCAAAGCCTTAATAAATCCATTACGGCATTTGAAAGAATTTAAAAGCATCTGAACAGATACAATTAAATATTTACCCATAGATCCGAATTTTATTAAATTTTTCATTCTATTTATTTTATACAATTAATCGGATTGATACCATGTATTTGATCCAACAAAAAAATTAATTTGTATTTATCGCAATGTTATTATTAATTTCACAAATAGCAACCGAGAAATAGGCGATTCGCAGGGCTCACTAAGATAATTTAATGATAACTATTTCAAGTATATTTCTATTAAAAATAATTTTTTCTGGATTTTTATCTATTTTTTTTGTCTCCAAATACATTTAATAATCATTAGAATATTCCATAAATTAAGAAAAATATTTCATGATTTTAATAAATTTGTTAGACTCCAAACATTTAAATTCCTTAAAAAATATTTAAAAAATAAATTTTTCAAAGCCCCAATAATTTTTCAAAATTTTTCATAATTTTTTCCCATTTTTTAGAGTCAAATTACATTAAAATGACCATTTAGATATTTAAAAATACATAAAAATTTCTTCTCTATCTCAGTAATTTTTTCAAAATTGTCATGATTTTTTTTACAATTTTTAGGGTCCAGTTACACTAAAATACTCATCAAAATATTCAAAAATCTGGAAAAAATATTTCTAAGCATTTTTACCCATTTTTTATGGTCCATACAAATAAAATTAATTAATAAATATACAAAAAATATGCGAAAAAAATTTTCTTAGTCAAATAATTTTTTCAGAATTTTTCATGATTTTTTTTCCATTTGAATTAAAAATTATATCGTTTTAATAAAGCAAATTTTTTAAGTTTTGACTCAATTTTGAATTCCTCATAAAATTTTACTCAGAAAAATATTTGGAAATTTTTAAAATTTTGATTTTTAAATTTTTGAATTTTTAAATTTTTAAATTTTTAATTTTTAAATTTTTGAATTTTTAAATTTTTGAATTTTTGAATTTTTTAATTTAAAATTTTTAAATTTTGAATTTTTAAATTTTTGAATATTTAAATTTTTGAATTTTTAAATTTTTGAATTTTTAAATTTTTAAATTTTTAAATTTTTGAATTTTAAAATTTTTGAATTTTTAAATTTTTGAATTTTGAAATTTTTGAATTTTTAAATTTTTGAATTTTGAAATTTTTGAATTTTTAAATTTTTAAATTTTTGAATTTTTAAATTTTTGAATTTTTAAATTTTTGAATTTTTAAATTTTTGAATTTTTAAATTTTTGAATTTTTAAATTTTTGAATTTTTAAATTTTTTAAATTTTTTAATTTTTTAAAATTTTTGAAATTATAATACCTATTCAAAACCATTGGGACACTTATTATCATTGAAAACACTAAACTTAATTATAATTAATAATTACCCATTTACCCCAATGAAAATAAATTATCATTAAATTTGAAAGCAAAAAAAATATTTGCATTTGTACCATGCATGGAATGCAGCAAAAAAAAATTTGCATTGGTACCATGCAATTAGAAATTTTCCCCATAGACCCCCATGAAAAAGTCCATTCACCATGCTTACTATGGCTAATTCAATTGAGTCCATTGAAAATGATTATATGCATTGAAATGTATGGGCAAAAGCAATTTCGGTCGAATTGTAAATAAACTTAACAAAAGTTTTGCACCAAAAATGGGTCAGTATTTTGGGAATAACTTCCGCTGGGAAAATAATTCAGGGTGACTTGAATTTTTAAAATGTTCGTCTCATCAGGACGCACGTAACGGTGTGCCGAACAAAAAAAAGTATGGTCGGGGTCCATGGCAATTTGGCAAATACCACCGAAAATTGGTGGTAAAATAATGGAAGTGGCATAACTAATGCCAAGTTGGTCCCCAGAATCTTCTATGGCATATTTTTGGAATCAGCTCGTCATTTTGAACCCAAAAAATTTACTTTGAACCATGTGAGCAAAAGGAGGTGGGCGTGGGACGGGGTGGTAAGGAATTTTGGTAATTGGTGAATTGCGGGCGAACGGTGACCGGCACAGGTCTCGTCCTATTTTTTCGGTCGTCCCACAGAGTTGCTCTATCCAAAAATATACTTGGTTGGGGGGGTCAAAAATAGACCCCGGGCTGTCATTTCGTCGAGCAACCCTCCGAGTGTCAAAAATGGTATTTTGGTCATTTTTGGTCGAAAAAAATTTCCGGAAAAAAAAAGTGGATACAGATTCGGAATGAGCTCGGCGTGAGGAATCCAAAAATGTATAAAAAGTCCAAAGAACACCTTTTTGAAATTTTGCCAAAAGTTTATTTCTGGAAAAAAGGTGGTTTTGGCAAAAAATTGGAAAAAAGGCCAACGGTGTGAGTCCTCTTTTTTGATTATCTATCCAACGCGCTATCGCCCGTGGTCAGGCGACGCTCCAGTCGGTCCAAAAAATTCGGGCATTCAAATCAACACAGAGAGCGTATTTTATATTTATGTATGTTTTTTCATAATTTTTTCCCATTTTTTTGTGTCCAATTACATTAAAATGTCCATTTAAATACTTAAAAAGATACAATAATTTCTTCTCTGTCTCAGTAATTTTTTCAGAATTTTTCACGATTTTTTTTACAATTTTTAGGGTCCAATTACACAAAAATACTCATCAAGATATTCAAAAATCTGGAAAAAATATTTCTAAGCATTTTTACCCATTTTTTATGGTCCAAACAAATATAATTAATTAATAAATATACAAAAAATTTGCGAAAAATTTTTCTAGTCAAATAATTTTTTCAGAATTTTTCATGATTTTTTTCCATTTTGAATAAAAAAATTAAATCTTTTAAATAGAGCATATTTTTAAATTTTTGACTTAATTTTGAAATCCTTATAAAATTTCACTCAGAATAATATTTGGAAATTTTTAAAATTTTTGATTTTTAAATTTTTGAATTTTTAAATTTTTGAATTTTAAATTTTTGAATTTTTAAAATTTTGAATTTTTAAATTTTTGAAGTTTTAAATTTTTGAATTTTTAAATTTTGAATTTTAAATTTTTGAATTTTTAAATTTTTGAATTTTTAAATTTTTGAATTTTTAAATTTTGAATTTTAAAATTTTTGAATTTTTGAATTTTAAATTTTTGAATTTTTGAATTTTTAAATTTTTGAATTTTTAAATTTTTGAATTTTTAAATTTTTGAATTTTGAAATTTTTGAATTTTTGAATTTTTAAATTTTGAATTTTTAAATTTTTGAAATTTTTTGAAATTTTTAAAATTTTTGAAATTTTAAAACCCATTCAAAACCATAGCTACACTTATAATCATTTGAAAACATTAAACTTAATAATAATTAATTATACCCATTTACCCCAAGGAAAAAAGAATTACCAATTAATTTGATAGCAAAAAAATATTTGCATTGGAACCATGCATGGTATGCAGCAAAAAAAAATTTGCATTGGTTTCCATGCAATTAGAAATTTTACCCATAGACCCCCATGAAAAGTCCATTCACTATGGGTAAATCAATTGAGTCCATTGAATAAGCTTATATGCATTGAAATGTATGGGCAAAAGCAATTTCGGTCGAATTGTAAAATAAACTTAACAAAAGTTTGCACCAAAAAAGGGTCAGTATTTTTGGAATAACTTCCGCTGGGAAAATAATTCAGGGTGACTTGAATTTTTAAAATGTTTGTCTCATCAGGACGCACGTAACGGTGTGCCGAACAAAAAAAAAGTATGGTCGGGGTCCATGGCAATTTGGCAAATACCACCGAAAATTGGTGGTAAAAATAATGGAAGTTGCATAACTAATGCCAAGTTGGTCCCACAATCTTCTATGGCATATTTTTGGAATCAGCTTGTCATTTTGAACCCAAAAATTTACTTTGAACCATGTGAGCAAAAGGAGGTGGGCGTGGGACGGGTGGTAAGGAATTTTGGTAATTGGTGAATTGCGGGCGAACGGTGACCGGCACAGGTCTCGTCCTATTTTTTCGGTCGTCCCACAGAGTTGCTCTATCCAAAAATATACTTGGTTGGGGGGTCAAAATAGACCCCGGGCTGTCATTTCGTCGAGCAACCCTCCGAGTGTCAAAATGGTATTTTGGTCATTTTTGGTCGAAAAAATTTCCGGAAAAAAAAAAGTGGATACACATTCGGAATGAGCTCGGCGTGAGGAATCCAAAAATGTATAAAAAGTCCAAAGAACACCTTTTTGAAATTTTGCCAAAAGTTTATTTCTGGAAAAAAAGGTGGTTTTGGCAAAAAATTGGAAAAAAGGCCAACGGTGTTACCCCTAATTTTTGATTGGCTATCCAACGCGCCATCGCCCGAGTCTGTGCGACGCTCCAGTCGGTCCAAAAAATTCGGACACTCAAATCGACACAGAGAGCGTATTTTATATTAAGGGACTAGCATCATCGTATAACGGTAAACACAATGTGTCATCGTCTAATGTGCCATCGTCAAATGTGCCATCGTCAAAAAGCCAATTTTTCAATAAAATCTGGCGATTTTTAGTGCTCCCTAGCCCTCCTCGACCCCAACATTGACTCTCACTTCCTTTATTTAATTTAATTCTATTCTAAAATATTTTAAAACTCAAGTCAAATGGTTTAAAGGAAGTAAATACCCATCTAATGTGGACAAATACCCTTTAGTATTAATTAAAGTGACAAACAGCCCTTAATTATCCTTATTAAATGAAAGAATTGAATAGTTTAAAATTTTTTATTGAAAAAAAAAATATATATACATAAAAAACACAAAGTTTATTCCAAAAGCTCTCTAAATACAATGTTCTTGGTGTACATTTCGCCATCAGGAACATAACCGGGCAGACGTCCTTGTCTAAACGTACCATGCATGTGTGTATCAACAAGTACTCGCAATGATCCGAAATTGCGCACCCTTGATGCAGCCACATACAACTGGCCATGATTAAAAACAGGTCGTCGCAGCAATAGACCAATCGAATTAAATGTTTGGCCTTGCGACTTGTTAATAGTCATTGCAAAAGCCAGTCGAAATGGAAATTGAATTCGTCTGATTCGAACTCCCGGCTCATCGTCTTTTGACCGAAACTCACTTCGGAAATAAAGATATTCAAGTCCTTGAGTGGGGCCTTCCATTACAACGCACTTGATAGAATTGGTGTTGCATTCGACAACAATTAATCTGGTGCCATTGCATATGCCCTCGGAAACCGACCAATTTTTCTGCATCATGACAATTGCTCCAACTTTTACATTGAGAACATGCGGTGGAAAACCCTGAGGTGTCATTGCGAAAGCATTCTCAATAGGAAACTCCGAATTGTCATCAACAAGTCCGGTCTCTCGGTGTAATATTTGCGTTAAACCAAGATATTCCCTATTTTCCGAAGGCAGTCGTTCAAGAACCACTTCATTGATTTCCATCGAGTCAGCATTGGTCGGACATAAAATAGCGTTGTTGAGACGATTATTTGCGTCCATATTCAACTCACCAACACCAAACACTTCGTCGACAATATTACCAACACAGATAACATCACTTGGTAATCGAACCAAATTGTTGCCATCATATATTCGGCTTCTACCATCGCCAACTTCCATTAGCCACTCCTTGAATTGATTCTCGTTTGGTCCTGCGCGCAAGTTTTCCCGCAAAGCCATCGACTCAAAATGATGCCACAGACCGGACTTTTTGATGCTCATGAGAATACTGGATTCAAGATTCTCATTAGTTGACACAGGAGCACATTGTCTAAAGTCACCAGTGAGCAACATCACTTTACCGCCAAAGGGTACTCTCGGCTTCTGCATTAAATCTCTCAGCAGCCTGTCGATACACTCCAGCATTGCTCGAGATATCATTGAACACTCGTCGATTACAAATAACTTGGTATCACGTAATGTCCGAGCTTGAGCACTTTGGGCATGAATGTGTCAAGGTAAACATCATCCTTTCATGGTAAACAAAATGTGCCATCGTCAAAAAGCAAATTTTCGATAAAATCTGGCGATTTTTAGTGCTCCCTAGCCCTTTGTGTACCCCTTCTTGACCCTCTTCCCCATTTAAACACACTTAATTAAGCACATTTTTATTTATTTGACTCAATTTTTGAAATCCTCATAAAATTCATCTCAGAATAATATTTCGAATTTTTAAATTTTAATTTTTTGAATTCCTGAATTTTTATACTTTTTAATTTATTTTAAATTTTAAAATGAAAAATAATTTAAATTTTCAAAGCCTTAATAAATCCATTACGGCATTTGAAAGAATTTAAAAGCATCTGAACAGATACAATTAAATATTTACCCATAGATCCGAATTTTATTAAATTTTCATTCTATTTATTTTATACAACTAATCGGATTGATACCATGTATTTGATCCAACAAAAAAATTAATTTGTATTTATCGCAATGTTATTATTAATTTCACAAATAGCAACCGAGAAATAGGCGATTCGCAGGGCTCACTAAGATAATTTAATGATAACTATTTCAAGTTATATTTCTATTAAAAATAATTTTTTCTGGATTTTTATCTATATTTTTTGCTCCTAATACATTTAAATAATCATTAGAATATTCCATAAAATTAAGAAAAATATTTCATGATTTTAATAAATTTGTTAGACTCCAAACATTTAAATTCCTTAAAAAATATTTAAAAAATAAATTTTTCAAAGCCCCAATAATTTTTCAAAATTTTTCATAATTTTTTCCCATTTTTTAGAGTCTAATTACATTAAAATGACCATTTAGATATTTAAAAATACATAAAAATTTCTTCTCTATCTCAGTAATTTTTCAAAATTGTCATGATTTTTTTTACATTTTTTAGGGTCCAGTTACACTAAAATACTCATCAAAATATTCAAAAATCTGGAAAAAATATTTTAGCATTTTTACCCATTTTTTAGGGTCCATACAAATAAAATTAATTAATAAATAAACAAAAATATGCGAAAAAAATTTTCTTAGTCAAATAATTTTTTCAGAATTTTTCATGATTTTTTTCCATTTTGAATTAAAAATTATATCGTTTTAATAAAGCAAATTTTTAAATTTTTGACTCAATTTTTGAATTCCTCATAAAATTTTACTCAGAAAAATATTTGAAAATTTTAAAATTTTTGATTTTTAAATTTTTGAAATTTGAAATTTTTAAATTTTTGAAATTTTTGATTTTTAAATTTTTGAAATTTGAAATTTTTGAATTTTTAAATTTTTGAATTTTTAAATTTTTGAATTTTTAAATTTTTGAATTTTGAATTTTTGAATTTTTAAATTTTTGAATTTTTAAATTTTTGAATTTTTAAATTTTAAGTTTTTAAAATTTTAAAATTTTAAATTTTTAAAATTTTTAAAATTTTTAAAATTTTTGAAATTTTTGAAATTTTTAAATAAATTTAAAACCATTGCGGCTCTTGTAATCATTAAACAACATTAAACTTAAAATTAATTAATTATTACCCATTTACTCCAATGAAAAAAAATTACCATTTAATTTGATAGCAAAAAAATATTTGCATTGGTACCATGGATGGTATGCAGCAAAAAAAAATTTGCATTGACCACCATGCAATTAGAAATTTCCCCCATAGACCCCCATGAAAAAGTCCATTCACCATGCTTACTATGGCTAATTCAATTGAGTCCATTGAAAATGATTATATGCATTGAAATGTATGGGCAAAAGCAATTTCGGTCGAATTGTAAAATAAACTTAACAAAAGTTTGCACCAAAAATGGGTCAGTATTTTTGGAATAACTTCCGCTGGGAAAATAATTCAGAGTGACTTGAATTTTTAAAACGTTCGTCTCATCAAGACGCACGTAACGGTGTGCCGGACAAAAAAAAGTATGGTCGGGGTCCATGGCAATTTGGCAAATACCATCGAAAATTGGTGGTAAAAATAATGGAAGTGGCATAACTAATGCCAAGTTGGTCCCAGAATCTTCTATGGCATATTTTTGGAATCAGCTCGTCATTTTGAACCCAAAAAATTTACTTTGAACCATGTGAGCAAAAGGAGGTGGGCGTGGGACGGGTGGTAAGGAATTTTGGTAATTGGTGAATTGCGGGCGAACGGTGACCGGCACAGGTCTCGTCCTATTTTTTCGGTCGTCCCACAGAGTTGCTCTATCCAAAAATATACTTGGTTGGGGGGGTCAAAAATAGACCCCGGGCTGTCATTTCGTCGAGCAACCCTCCGAGTGTCAAAATGGTATTTTGGTCATTTTGGGTCGAAATATTTTTATTTTTGAAAAAGTGGATACAGATTCGGAATCAGCTCGGCGTGAGGAATCCAAAAATGTATAAAAAGTCCAAAGAACACCTTTTTGAAATTTTGCCAAAAGTTTATTTCTGGAAAAAAAGGTGGTTTTGGCAAAAAATTGGAAAAAAGGCCAACGGTGTGAGTCCTCTTTTTTGATTATCTATCCAACGCGCTATCGCCCGTGGTCAGGCGACGCTCCAGTCGGTCCAAAAAATTCGGGCATTCAAATCAACACAGAGAGCGTATTTTATATTAAGGGACTAGCATCATCGTATAACGGTAAACACAATGTGTCATCGTCTAATGTGCCATCGTCAAATGTGCCATCGTCAAAAAGCCAATTTTTCAATAAAATCTGGCGATTTTTAGTGCTCCCTAGCCCTCCTCGACCCCAACATTGACTCTCACTTCCTTTATTTAATTTAATTCTATTCTAAAATATTTTAAAACTCAAGTCAAATGGTTTAAAGGAAGTAAATACCCATCTAATGTGGACAAATACCCTTTAGTATTAATTAAAGTGACAAACAGCCCTTAATTATCCTTATTAAATGAAAGAATTGAATAGTTTAAAATTTTTTATTGAAAAAAAAAATATATATACATAAAAACACAAAGTTTATTCCAAAAGCTCTCTAAATACAATGTTCTTGGTGTACATTTCGCCATCAGGAACATAACCGGGCAGACGTCCTTGTCTAAACGTACCATGCATGTGTGTATCAACAAGTACTCGCAATGATCCGAAATTGCGCACCCTTGATGCAGCCACATACAACTGGCCATGATTAAAAACAGGTCGTCGCAGCAATAGACCAATCGAATTAAATGTTTGGCCTCAATGTGTCAAGGTAAACATCATCCTTTCATGGTAAACAAAATGTGCCATCGTCAAAAAGCAAATTTTAGATAAAATCTGGCGATTTTTAGTGCTCCCTAGCCCTTTGTGTACCCCTTCTTGACCCTCTCCTCCATCTAATCACACTTAATTAAGCGCATTTTTAATTATTTGACTCAATTTTTGAAATCCTCATAAAATTTCACTCAGGAAAATAGTCTCAAATTTTTTTAAAATTTTTAAATTTAAATATAATTTAAAATTTCAAAGCCTTAATAAAACCATAGCGGCATTTGAAAGAATTTAAAAGCATATGAACAGATACAATTAAATATTTACCTATAGATCCGAATATTATCAAATTTTCAAGCAATTTATTTTATTCAATTAATTGAATTGATACCATGTTTTTGATAAAACAAAAAAATTAATTTGTATTTATCGCAGTGTAATTATTAATTTCACAAAAAGCACCCATGAAATAGCCAATTCTCAGGGCTCACTAAGATAATTTAATGATAACTATTTCAAGTAATATTTCTATTAAAATAATTTTTACTGGAATTTAATCTTTTTTTGCTCCAAATACATTAAAATATGCTTAGAATATTCCATAAAACTAAGAAAAATATTTCATGATTTTAATAAATTTGTTAGACTCCAAACATTTAAATTCCTTAAAAAATATTTAAAAATTAAATTTTAATAAGACCAAATAATTTTTTCAAAATTTTTCATAATTTTTTCCCATTTTTTTGTGTCCAATTACATTAAAATGTCCATTTAAATACTTAAAAAGATACAATAATTTCTTCTCTGTCTCAGTAATTTTTTCAGAATTTTTCACGATTTTTTTTACAATTTTTAGGGTCCAATTACACAAAAATACTCATCAAGATATTCAAAAATCTGGAAAAAATATTTCTAAGCATTTTTACCCATTTTTTATGGTCCAAACAAATATAATTAATTAATAAATATACAAAAAATTTGCGAAAAATTTTTCTAAGTCAAATAATTTTTTCAGAATTTTTCATGATTTTTTTCCATTTTGAATAAAAAAATTAAATCTTTTAAATAGAGCATATTTTTAAATTTTTGACTTAATTTTTGAAATCCTTATAAAATTTCACTCAGAATAATATTTGGAAATTTTTAAAATTTTTGATTTTTAAATTTTTGAATTTTTAAATTTTTGAATTTTTAAATTTTTGAATTTTTAAAATTTTGAATTTTTAAATTTTTGAAGTTTTAAATTTTTGAATTTTTAAATTTTTGAATTTTTAAATTTTTGAATTTTTAAATTTTTGAATTTTTAAATTTTTGAATTTTAAAATTTTTGAATTTTTGAATTTTTAAATTTTTAGATTTTTGAATTTTTGAATTTTTAAATTTTTAAATTTTTGAATTTTTAAATTTTTGAATTTTTGAATTTTTAAATTTTTAAAATTTTAAATTTTTAAATTTTTTAATTTTTTTAAAATTTTCAAATTTTTGAAATTTTAAAACCCATTCAAAACCATTGCGGAATTCAAAACACTTGTATTCATTAAATACCATTAAGCTTAATAATATATAAAATTACCCCCATTTACCCTATTGAAATAAAATTTCCCATTAGTTTGATGGCAAAAAAAAATATTTGCATTGGTACCATGGATGGTATGCAGCAAAAAAAAATTTGCATTGACCACCATGCAATTAGAAATTTTCCCCATAGACCCCCATGAAAAAGTCCATTCACTATGGCTAATTCAATTGAGTCCATTGAAAATGATTATATGCATTGAAATGTATGGGCAAAAGCAATTTCGGTCGAATTGTAAAATAAACTTAACAAAAGTTTGTACCAAAAATGGGTCAGTATTTTGGGAATAACTTCCGCTGGGAAAATAATTCAGGGTGACTTGAATTTTTAAAATGTTCGTCTCATCAGGACGCACGTAACGGTGTGCCGAACAAAAAAAAGTATGGTCGGGGTCCATGGCAATTTGGCAAATACCACCGAAAATTGGTGGTAAAAATAATGGAAGTGGCATAACTAATGCCAAGTTGGTCCCAGAATCTTCTATGGCATATTTTTGGAATCAGCTCGTCATTTTGAACCCAAAAAATTTACTTTGAACCATGTGAGCAAAAGGAGGTGGGCGTGGGACGGGTGGTAAGGAATTTTGGTAATTGGTGAATTGCGGGCGAACGGTGACCGGCACAGGTCTCGTCCTATTTTTTCGGTCGTCCCACAGAGTTGCTCTATCCAAAAATATACTTGGTTGGGGGGGTCAAAAATAGACCCCGGGCTGTCATTTTGTCGAGCAACCCTCCGAGTGTCAAAATGGTATTTTGGTCATTTTTGGTCGAAAAAATTTCCGGAAAAAAAAAGTGGATACAGATTCGGAATGAGCTCGGCGTGAGGAATCCAAAAATGTATAAAAAGTCCAAAGAACACCTTTTTGAAATTTTGCCAAAAGTTTATTTCTGGAAAAAAAGGTGGTTTTGGCAAAAAATTGGAAAAAAGGCCAACGGTGTTACCCCTAATTTTTGATTGGCTATCCAACGCGCCATCGCCCGAGTCTGTGCGACGCTCCAGTCGGTCCAAAAATTTCGGACACTCAAATCGACACAGAGAGCGTATTTTATATTAAGGGACTAGCATCAATGTGTCAAGGTAAACATCATCCTTTCATGGTAAACAAAATGTGCCATCGTCAAAAAGCAAATTTTCGATAAAATCTGGCGATTTTTAGTGCTCCCTAGCCCTTTGTGTACACCTTCTTGACCCTCTTCCCCATTTAAAACACACTTAATTAAGCACATTTTATTTATTTGACTCAATTTTTGAAATCCTCATAAAATTCATCTCAGAATAATATTTCGAATTTTTAAATTTTAATTTTTTGAATTCCTGAATTTTTATACTTTTTAATTTATTTTAAATTTTAAAATGAAAAATAATTTAAAATTTCAAAGCCTTAATAAATCCATTACGGCATTTGAAAGAATTTAAAAGCATCTGAACAGATACAATTAAATATTTACCCATAGATCCGAATTTTATTAAATTTTTCATTCTATTTATTTTATACAATTAATCGGATTGATACCATGTATTTGATCCAACAAAAAAATTAATTTGTATTTATCGCAATGTTATTATTAATTTCACAAATAGCAACCGAGAAATAGGCGATTCGCAGGGCTCACTAAGATAATTTAATGATAACTATTTCAAGTTATATTTCTATTAAAAATAATTTTTTCTGGATTTTTATCTATTTTTTTTGTCTCCAAATACATTTAAATAATCATTAGAATATTCCATAAAATTAAGAAAAATATTTCATGATTTTAATAAATTTGTTAGACTCCAAACATTTAAATTCCTTAAAAAATATTTAAAAAATAAATTTTTCAAAGCCCCAATAATTTTTCAAAATTTTTCATAATTTTTTCCCATTTTTTAGAGTCAAATTACATTAAAATGACCATTTAGATATTTAAAAATACATAAAAATTTCTTCTCTATCTCAGTAATTTTTTCAAAATTGTCATGATTTTTTTTTACAATTTTTAGGGTCCAGTTACACTAAAATACTCATCAAAATATTCAAAAATCTGGAAAAAATATTTCTAAGCATTTTTACCCATTTTTTATGGTCCATACAAATAAAATTAATTAATAAATATACAAAAAATATGCGAAAAAAATTTTCTTAGTCAAATAATTTTTTCAGAATTTTTCATGATTTTTTTCCATTTTGAATTAAAAATTATATCGTTTTAATAAAGCAAATTTTTTAAGTTTTGACTCAATTTTTGAATTCCTCATAAAATTTTACTCAGAAAAATATTTGGAAATTTTTAAAATTTTTGATTTTTAAATTTTTGAATTTTTAAATTTTTAAATTTTTTAATTTTTAAATTTTTGAATTTTTAAATTTTTGAATTTTTGAATTTTTTAATTTTAAATTTTTAAATTTTTGAATTTTTAAATTTTTGAATATTTAAATTTTTGAATTTTAAATTTTTGAATTTTTAAATTTTTAAATTTTTAAATTTTTGAATTTTAAAATTTTTGAATTTTTAAATTTTTGAATTTTGAAATTTTTGAATTTTTAAATTTTTGAATTTTGAAATTTTTGAATTTTTAAATTTTAAATTTTTGAATTTTTAAATTTTTGAATTTTTAAATTTTTGAATTTTTAAATTTTTGAATTTTTAAATTTTGAATTTTTGAATTTTTTAATTTTAAAATTTTTAAATTTTTGAATTTTTAAATTTTTGAATATTTAAATTTTTGAATTTTTAAATTTTTGAATTTTTAAATTTTTAAATTTTTAAATTTTTGAATTTTAAAATTTTTGAATTTTTAAATTTTTGAATTTTGAAATTTTTGAATTTTTAAATTTTTGAATTTTGAAATTTTTGAATTTTAAATTTTTAAATTTTTGAATTTTTAAATTTTTGAATTTTTAAATTTTTGAATTTTTAAATTTTTGAATTTTTAAATTTTTGAATTTTTAAATTTTTGAATTTTTAAATTTTTTAAATTTTTTAATTTTTTAAAATTTTTGAAATTATAATACCTATTCAAAACCATTGGGACACTTATTATCATTGAAAAACACTAAACTTAATTATAATTAATAATTACCCATTTACCCCAATGAAAATAAATTATCATTAAATTTGAAAGCAAAAAAATATTTGCATTTGTACCATGCATGGAATGCAGCAAAAAAAAATTTGCATTGGTACCATGCAATTAGAAATTTTCCCCATAGACCCCCATGAAAAAGTCCATTCACCATGCTTACTATGGCTAATTCAATTGAGTCCATTGAAAATGATTATATGCATTGAAATGTATGGGCAAAAGCAATTTCGGTCGAATTGTAAAATAAACTTAACAAAAGTTTGCACCAAAAATGGGTCAGTATTTTGGGAATAACTTCCGCTGGGAAAATAATTCAGGGTGACTTGAATTTTTAAAATGTTCGTCTCATCAGGACGCACGTAACGGTGTGCCGAACAAAAAAAAGTATGGTCGGGGTCCATGGCAATTTGGCAAATACCACCGAAAATTGGTGGTAAAAATAATGGAAGTGGCATAACTAATGCCAAGTTGGTCCCAGAATCTTCTATGGCATATTTTTGGAATCAGCTCGTCATTTTGAACCCAAAAAATTTACTTTGAACCATGTGAGCAAAAGGAGGTGGGCGTGGGACGGGTGGTAAGGAATTTTGGTAATTGGTGAATTGCGGGCGAACGGTGACCGGCACAGGTCTCGTCCTATTTTTTCGGTCGTCCCACAGAGTTGCTCTATCCAAAAATATACTTGGTTGGGGGGGTCAAAAATAGACCCCGGGCTGTCATTTTGTCGAGCAACCCTCCGAGTGTCAAAATGGTATTTTGGTCATTTTGGGTCGAAAAAATTTCCGGAAAAAAAAAGTGGATACAGATTCGGAATCAGCTGGGCGTGAGGAATCCAAAAATGTATAAAAAGTCCAAAGAACACCTTTTTGAAATTTTGCCAAAAGTTTATTTCTGGAAAAAAAGGTGGTTTTGGCAAAAAATTGGAAAAAAGGCCAACGGTGTGAGTCCTCTTTTTTGATTATCTATCCAACGCGCTATCGCCCGTGGTCAGGCGACGCTCCAGTCGGTCCAAAAAAATCGGGCATTCAAATCAACACAGAGAGCGTATTTTATATTAAGGGACTAGCATCATCGTATAACGGTAAACACAATGTGTCATCGTCTAATGTGCCATCGTCAAATGTGCCATCGTCAAAAAGCCAATTTTTCAATAAAATCTGGCGATTTTTAGTGCTCCCTAGCCCTCCTCGACCCCAACATTGACTCTCACTTCCTTTATTTAATTTAATTCTATTCTAAAATATTTTAAAACTCAAGTCAAATGGTTTAAAGGAAGTAAATACCCATCTAATGTGGACAAATACCCTTTAGTATTAATTAAAGTGACAAACAGCCCTTAATTATCCTTATTAAATGAAAGAATTGAATAGTTTAAAATTTTTTATTGAAAAAAAAAATATATATACATAAAAAACACAAAGTTTATTCCAAAAGCTCTCTAAATACAATGTTCTTGGTGTACATTTCGCCATCAGGAACATAACCGGGCAGACGTCCTTGTCTAAACGTACCATGCATGTGTGTATCAACAAGTACTCGCAATGATCCGAAATTGCGCACCCTTGATGCAGCCACATACAACTGGCCATGATTAAAAACAGGTCGTCGCAGCAATAGACCAATCGAATTAAATGTTTGGCCTCAATGTGTCAAGGTAAACATCATCCTTTCATGGTAAACAAAATGTGCCATCGTCAAAAAGCAAATTTTAGATAAAATCTGGCGATTTTTAGTGCTCCCTAGCCCTTTGTGTACCCCTTCTTGACCCTCTCCTCCATCTAATCACACTTAATTAAGCGCATTTTTAATTATTTGACTCAATTTTTGAAATCCTCATAAAATTTCACTCAGGAAAATAGTCTCAAATTTTTTTAAAATTTTTAAATTTAAATATAATTTAAAATTTCAAAGCCTTAATAAAACCATAGCGGCATTTGAAAGAATTTAAAAGCATATGAACAGATACAATTAAATATTTACCTATAGATCCGAATATTATCAAATTTTTCAAGCAATTTATTTTATTCAATTAATTGAATTGATACCATGTTTTGATAAAACAAAAAAATTAATTTGTATTTATCGCAGTGTAATTATTAATTTCACAAAAAGCACCCATGAAATAGCCAATTCTCAGGGCTCACTAAGATAATTTAATGATAACTATTTCAAGTAATATTTCTATTAAAAATAATTTTTACTGGAATTTAATCTTTTTTTTGCTCCAAATACATTAAAATATGCTTAGAATATTCCATAAAACTAAGAAAAATATTTCATGATTTTAATAAATTTGTTAGACTCCAAACATTTAAATTCCTTAAAAAATATTTAAAAATTAAATTTTAATAAGACCAAATAATTTTTTCAAAATTTTTCATAATTTTTTCCCATTTTTTTGTGTCCAATTACATTAAAATGTCCATTTAAATACTTAAAAAGATACAATAATTTCTTCTCTGTCTCAGTAATTTTTTCAGAATTTTTCACGATTTTTTTTACAATTTTTAGGGTCCAATTACACAAAAATACTCATCAAGATATTCAAAAATCTGGAAAAAATATTTCTAAGCATTTTTACCCATTTTTTATGGTCCAAACAAATATAATTAATTAATAAATATACAAAAATTTGCGAAAAATTTTTCTAAGTCAAATAATTTTTTCAGAATTTTTCATGATTTTTTTCCATTTTGAATAAAAAAATTAAATCTTTTAAATAGAGCATATTTTTAAATTTTTGACTTAATTTTTGAAATCCTTATAAAATTTCACTCAGAATAATATTTGGAAATTTTTAAAATTTTTGATTTTTAAATTTTTGAATTTTTAAATTTTTGAATTTTTAAATTTTTGAATTTTTAAAATTTTGAATTTTTAAATTTTTGAAGTTTTAAATTTTTGAATTTTTAAATTTTTGAATTTTTAAATTTTTGAATTTTTAAATTTTTGAATTTTAAATTTTTGAATTTTAAAATTTTTGAATTTTTGAATTTTTAAATTTTTAGATTTTTGAATTTTTGAATTTTTAAATTTTTAAATTTTTGAATTTTTAAATTTTTGAATTTTTGAATTTTTAAATTTTTAAAATTTTAAATTTTTTAATTTTTTAATTTTTTTAAAATTTTCAAATTTTTGAAATTTTAAAACCCATTCAAAACCATTGCGGAATTCAAAACACTTGTATTCATTAAATACCATTAAGCTTAATAATATATAAAATTACCCCCATTTACCCTATTGAAATAAAATTTCCCATTAGTTTGATGGCAAAAAAAAATATTTGCATTGGTACCATGGATGGTATGCAGCAAAAAAAAATTTGCATTGACCACCATGCAATTAGAAATTTTCCCCATAGACCCCCATGAAAAAGTCCATTCACTATGGCTAATTCAATTGAGTCCATTGAAAATGATTATATGCATTGAAATGTATGGGCAAAAGCAATTTCGGTCGAATTGTAAAATAAACTTAACAAAAGTTTGTACCAAAAATGGGTCAGTATTTTGGGAATAACTTCCGCTGGGAAAATAATTCAGGGTGACTTGAATTTTTAAAATGTTCGTCTCATCAGGACGCACGTAACGGTGTGCCGAACAAAAAAAAGTATGGTCGGGGTCCATGGCAATTTGGCAAATACCACCGAAAATTGGTGGTAAAAATAATGGAAGTGGCATAACTAATGCCAAGTTGGTCCCAGAATCTTCTATGGCATATTTTTGGAATCAGCTCGTCATTTTGAACCCAAAAAATTTACTTTGAACCATGTGAGCAAAAGGAGGTGGGCGTGGGACGGGTGGTAAGGAATTTTGGTAATTGGTGAATTGCGGGCGAACGGTGACCGGCACAGGTCTCGTCCTATTTTTTCGGTCGTCCCACAGAGTTGCTCTATCCAAAAATATACTTGGTTGGGGGGGTCAAAATAGACCCCGGGCTGTCATTTTGTCGAGCAACCCTCCGAGTGTCAAAATGGTATTTTGGTCATTTTTGGTCGAAAAAATTTCCGGAAAAAAAAAAGTGGATACAGATTCGGAATGAGCTCGGCGTGAGGAATCCAAAAATGTATAAAAAGTCCAAAGAACACCTTTTTGAAATTTTGCCAAAAGTTTATTTCTGGAAAAAAAGGTGGTTTTGGCAAAAAATTGGAAAAAAAGGCCAACGGTGTTACCCCTAATTTTTGATTGGCTATCCAACGCGCCATCGCCCGAGTCTGTGCGACGCTCCAGTCGGTCCAAAAAATTCGGACACTCAAATCGACACAGAGAGCGTATTTTATATTAAGGGACTAGCATCATCGTATAACGGTAAACACAATGTGTCATCGTCTAATGTGCCATCGTCAAATGTGCCATCGTCAAAAAGCCAATTTTTCAATAAAATCTGGCGATTTTTAGTGCTCCCTAGCCCTCCTCGACCCCAACATTGACTCTCACTTCCTTTATTTAATTTAATTCTATTCTAAAATATTTTAAAACTCAAGTCAAATGGTTTAAAGGAAGTAAATACCCATCTAATGTGGACAAATACCCTTTAGTATTAATTAAAGTGACAAACAGCCCTTAATTATCCTTATTAAATGAAAGAATTGAATAGTTTAAAATTTTTTATTGAAAAAAAAAAATATATATACATAAAAAACACAAAGTTTATTCCAAAAGCTCTCTAAATACAATGTTCTTGGTGTACATTTCGCCATCAGGAACATAACCGGGCAGACGTCCTTGTCTAAACGTACCATGCATGTGTGTATCAACAAGTACTCGCAATGATCCGAAATTGCGCACCCTTGATGCAGCCACATACAACTGGCCATGATTAAAAACAGGTCGTCGCAGCAATAGACCAATCGAATTAAATGTTTGGCCTTGCGACTTGTTAATAGTCATTGCAAAAGCCAGTCGAAATGGAAATTGAATTCGTCTGATTCGAACTCCCGGCTCATCGTCTTTTGACCGAAACTCACTTCGGAAATAAAGATATTCAAGTCCTTGAGTGGGGCCTTCCATTACAACGCACTTGATAGAATTGGTGTTGCATTCGACAACAATTAATCTGGTGCCATTGCATATGCCCTCGGAAACCGACCAATTTTTCTGCATCATGACAATTGCTCCAACTTTTACATTGAGAACATGCGGTGGAAAACCCTGAGGTGTCATTGCGAAAGCATTCTCAATAGGAAACTCCGAATTGTCATCAACAAGTCCGGTCTCTCGGTGTAATATTTGCGTTAAACCAAGATATTCCCTATTTTCCGAAGGCAGTCGTTCAAGAACCACTTCATTGATTTCCATCGAGTCAGCATTGGTCGGACATAAAATAGCGTTGTTGAGACGATTATTTGCGTCCATATTCAACTCACCAACACCAAACACTTCGTCGACAATATTACCAACACAGATAACATCACTTGGTAATCGAACCAAATTGTTGCCATCATATATTCGGCTTCTACCATCGCCAACTTCCATTAGCCACTCCTTGAATTGATTCTCGTTTGGTCCTGCGCGCAAGTTTTCCCGCAAAGCCATCGACTCAAAATGATGCCACAGACCGGACTTTTTGATGCTCATGAGAATACTGGATTCAAGATTCTCATTAGTTGACACAGGAGCACATTGTCTAAAGTCACCAGTGAGCAACATCACTTTACCGCCAAAGGGTACTCTCGGCTTCTGCATTAAATCTCTCAGCAGCCTGTCGATACACTCCAGCATTGCTCGAGATATCATTGAACACTCGTCGATTACAAATAACTTGGTATCACGTAATGTCCGAGCTTGAGCACTTTGGGCATGAATGTGTCAAGGTAAACATCATCCTTTCATGGTAAACAAATGTGCCATCGTCAAAAAGCAAATTTTCGATAAAATCTGGCGATTTTTAGTGCTCCCTAGCCCTTTGTGTACCCCTTCTTGACCCTCTCCCCCATTTAATCACACTTAATTAAGCACATTTTTTTTTTTTTGACTCAATTTTTGAAATCCTCATTAAATTTCACTTAGGAAAATAGTCTCAAATTTTTTTAAAATTTTTAAATTTAAATATAATTTAAAATTTCAAAGCCTTAATAAAACCATAGCGGCATTTGAAAGAATTTAAAAGCATTTGAACAGATACAATTAAATATTTACCCATAGATCCGAATTTTATTAAATTTTTCATTTAATTTATTTTATACAATTAATCGGATTGATACCATGTATTTGATCCAACAAAAAAATTAATTTGTATTTATTGCAATGTTATTATTAATTTCACAAATAGCACCCGAGAAATAGGCAATTCGCAGGGCTCACTAAGATAATTTAATGATAACTATTTCAAGTTATATTTCTATTAAAAATAATTTTTTCTGGATTTTTATCTATTTTTTTGGCTCCAAATACATTTAAATAATCATTATAATATTCCATAAAATTAAGAAAAATATTTTATGATTTTTATAAATTTGTTAGACTCCAAACATTTAATTAAATATATACCCAAAGATCCGAATTTTATTAAATTTAATATTAAATAAAACGGCAAATGCAATTAATTACATTGATACCATGTATTTGATCCAACAAATTAATTAATTTGCATTTTTCGCAATGTTATTATTAATTTCACAAATAGCACACATTAAATAGCCAATTCGCAGGGCTGACTAAGATAATTTAATGATTTCTATTTCAAGTTATATTTCTATTTAAAATAATTTTTTCTGGAATTTTATCTATTTTTTGGCTCCAAATACATTTAAATAGGCATTTGAATATTCCATAAAACTAAGAAAAATTTTCCTTGATTTTTGTAAATTTGTTAGACTCCAAACATTAAAATTCCTTAAAAAATATTTAATGATTTAAATTTTCTAAGTCCCAATAATTTTTCATAATTTTTTCCCATATTTTAGAGTCCAATTACATTAAAATGTATATTTAGATATTAAAAAGATGCAAAATTTCTTCTTTGTCTCAGTAATTTTTTCAAAATTTTCATGATTTTTTTACATTTTTTAGGGTCACATTACAATAAATTACTCATCAAAATATTCAAATATCTCGAAAAAATATTTCTAAGTAAATAACCTAAATCAGAATTTTTAAGGATTTTTCCCATTTTATAGGGTCCAAACAAATAAAATTAATTAATAAATAAACGAAAAATTAGCGAAAAATTTCCAAAGTCAAATAATTTTTTCAGAATTTTTCATGATATTTTTCCATTCTGAATTAGAAAATATATCGTTTTAATAAAGCAAATTTTTTAAAGTTTTGACTCAATTTTTGAAATCCTTATAAAATTTTACTCAGAAAAATATTTGGAAATTTTTAAAATTTTTGATTTTTAAATTTTTGAATTTTTAAATTTTGAATTTTTAAATTTTTAAATTTTTAAATTTTTGTATTTTGAGTTTTTGAATTTTTGAATTTTTAAATTTTTGAATTTTAAATTTTTGAATTTTTAAATTTTTAAATTTTTGAATTTTTAAATTTTTGAATTTTTAAATTTTTAAATTTTTAAATTTTTAAATTTTTTTAATTTTAAATTTTTGAAATTTTAATACCTATTCACAACCATTGCGACACTTATTAACATTTAACAACATTAAACTTAATAATAATTAATTATTACCCATTTACCCCAATGAAAAAAAAATTACCATTTAATTTGATGGCAAAAAAATATTTGCATTGGTACCATGCAATTTGAAATTTCCCCCATAGACCCCCATGAAAAAGTCCATTCACCATGTTTACTATGGCTTAATCAATTGAGTCCATTGAAAATGCTTATATGCATTGAAATGTATGGGCAAAAGCAATTTCGGTCGAATTGTAAAATAAACTTAACAAAAGTTTGCACCAAAAAAGGGTCAGTATTTTTGGAATAACTTCCGCTGGGAAAATAATTCAGGGTGACTTGAATTTTTAAAATGTTTGTCTCATCAGGACGCACGTAACGGTGTGCCGAACAAAAAAAAGTATGGTCGGGGTCCATGGCAATTTGGCAAATACCACCGAAAATTGGTGGTAAAAATAATGGAAGTTGCATAACTAATGCCAAGTTGGTCCCAGAATCTTCTATGGCATATTTTTGGAATCAGCTTGTCATTTTGAACCCAAAAAATTTACTTTGAACCATGTGAGCAAAAGGAGGTGGGCGTGGGACGGGTGGTAAGGAATTTTGGTAATTGGTGAATTGCGGGCGAACGGTGACCGGCACAGGTCTCGTCCTATTTTTTCGGTCGTCCCACAGAGTTGCTCTATCCAAAAATATACTTGGTTGGGGGGGTCAAAAATAGACCCCGGGCTGTCATTTCGTCGAGCAACCCTCCGAGTGTCAAAATGGTATTTTGGTCATTTTGGGTCGAAATATTTTTATTTTTGAAAAAGTGGATACAGATTCGGAATCAGCTCGGCGTGAGGAATCCAAAAATGTATAAAAAGTCCAAAGAACACCTTTTTGAAATTTTGCCAAAAGTTTATTTCTGGAAAAAAAGGTGGTTTTGGCAAAAAATTGGAAAAAAGGCCAACGGTGTGAGTCCTCTTTTTTGATTATCTATCCAACGCGCTATCGCCCGTGGTCAGGCGACGCTCCAGTCGGTCCAAAAAATTCGGGCATTCAAATCAACACAGAGAGCGTATTTTATATTAAGGGACTAGCATCATCGTATAACGGTAAACACAATGTGCCATCGTCAAACAACCCTTTTTTCAATAAAATCTGGCGATTTTTAGTGCTCCCTAGCCCCTTATGTACCCCTTCTTGACCCTCTCCCCCATCTAATCACATTTAATTAAGCAAATTTCTATTTAATTGACTCAACTTTGAAATCCTCATAAAATTTTACTCAAGAAAATAGTCTCATTTAAAATAATTTAAAATTATTATTATTATTTCTATTTAATATTATTTAATTAATTTTTGAATTTTAAAATTTTTTAAATAATTTAAAATTTCAAAGCCTTAATAAACCATTGCATTTGAAAGAATTTAAAAGCATTTGAACAAATACAATTAAATATTTACCCAAAGATACCTATTTTAATCAATTTATCATTAAATAAACGGCAAATGCAATTAATTGTATTGATACCATGTATTTGATCCAACAAAAAATATATTTGCATTTATCGCAATGTTATTATTAATTCACAAAAATCACCCATTTAATAGCCAGTTCTCAGGGCTCACTAAGATAATTTAATGATTTCTATTTCAAGTTATATTTCTATTAAAAATAATTTTTTCTGGATTTTTATCTATTTTTTGGCTCCAAATAAATTAAAATAGGCATTAGAATATTCCATAAAATTAAGAAAAATATTTCATGATTTTTATGAATTCGTTAGACTCCAAACATTTAAATTCCTTAAAAAATATTTAGAAATTAAATTTTTCAAAGCCCCAATAATTTTTCAAAATTTTTTATAATTTTTTCCCATTTTTAAGAGTCTAATTACATTAAAATGACCATTTAGATATTTAAAAATACATAAAAATTTCTACTCTGTCTCAGTAATTTTTTCAAAATTTTCATGATTTTTTTTACATTTTTTAGCGTGCAGTTACACTAAAATACTCATCAAAATATTCAAAAATCTGGAAAAAATATTTCTAAGCATTTTTACCCATTTTTTAGGGCCAAACAGATAAAATTAATTAATGAATATACAAAAAATATGCAAAAAAAATTTTTCTTAGTCGAATAATTTTTTCAGAATTTTTCATGATATTTTTCCATTCTGAATTAGAAAATATATCGTTTTAATAAAGCAAATTTTTTAATTTTCGACTCAATTTTTGAATTCCTCATAAAATTTTACTCAGAAAAATATTAGGAAATTTTTTAAAATTTTTGATTTTTAAATTTTTAAATTTTAAATTTTTAAATTTTTGAATTTTTAAATTTTTGAATTTTTGAATTTTTAAATTTTTGAATTTTTAAATTTTTGAATTTTAAATTTTTGAATTTTTGAATTTTTGAATTTTTTAAATTTTTAAGTTTTTAAAATTTTTAAAATTTTTAAATTTTTGAAATTTTTTGAAATTTTTAAATCAATTTAAAACCATTGCGGCTCTTGTAATCATTAAACAACATTAAACTTAAAATAATTAATTATTACCCATTTACTCCAATGAAAAAAATTACCATTTAATTTGATAGCAAAAAAATATTTGCATTGGTACCATGGATGGTATGCAGCAGAAAAAAAATTTGCATTGACCACCATGCAATTAGAAATTTCTCCCATAGACCCCCATGAAAAGTCCATTCACCATGCTTACTATGGCTAAATCAATTGAGTCCATTGAAAAAGCTTATATGCATTGAAATGTATGGGCAAAAGCAATTTTGGTCGAATTGTAAAATAAACTTAACAAAAGTTTGCACCAAAAATGGGTCAGTATTTTGGGAATAACTTCCGCTGGGAAAATAATTCAGAGTGACTTGAATTTTTAAAACGTTCGTCTCATCAAGACGCACGTAACGGTGTGCCGGACAAAAAAAAGTATGGTCGGGGTCCATTGCAATTTGGCAAATACCACCGAAAATTGGTGGTAAAAATAATGGAAGTGGCATAACTAATGCCAAGTTGGTCCCAGAATCTTCTATGGCATATTTTTGGAATCAGCTCGTCATTTTGAACCCAAAAAATTTACTTTTGACCATGTGAGCAAAAGGAGGTGGGCGTGGGACGGGTGGTAAGGAATTTTGGTAATTGGTGAATTGCGGGCGAACGGTAACTGGCACAGGTCTCGTCCTATTTTTTCGGTCGTCCCACAGAGTTGCTCTATCCAAAAATATACTTGGTTGGGGGGGTCAAAAATAGACCCCGGGCTGTCATTTCGTCGAGCAACCCTCCGAGTGTCAAAATGGTATTTTGGTCATTTTTGGTCGAAAAAAATTTCCGGAAAAAAAAAGTGGATACACATTCGGAATGAGCTCGGCGTGAGGAATCCAAAAATGTATAAAAAGTCCAAAGAACACCTTTTTGAAATTTTGCCAAAGTTTATTTCTGGAAAAAAAGGTGGTTTTGGCAAAAAATTGGAAAAAAGGCCAACGGTGTTACCCCTAATTTTTGATTGGCTATCCAACGCGCCATCGCCCGAGTCTGTGCGACGCTCCAGTCGGTCCAAAAAATTCGGACACTCAAATCGACACAGAGAGCGTATTTTATATTTTTTTTATATTACACTTGGTGTGTACTGAATACTGTGATCATTAAGTCTTCGGCCGGCCCTAGACTCGCTCAGATCACAATACATATTCTACACCGTTCAAAGCATGATTGTGGTTTGACAGATTATATCTGACCAAGACTCCTCGGTTAGGACCTGAATTATTAACAAAAAGAAATAAAGAAGTTTATTTCCTATCATTAATGCCCGACCGCCCTTGCTTTTAAGTTGCAATCACTATTAAAAATTTAATAGCAAAAGAAACTACAGGAATGGCCACTTGCAACAATGGAAACTATTAAAAGCACCAATGTTGATCGACTGCTGCCCTCGACTAAAATCCATCGAACATTGCTATTTATGCTCGATAGATTGATCATGCATTGATTCAGCTTTAAGTAAATCAGACACACTTGGTGTGTACTGAATACTGTGATCATTAAGTCTTCGGCCGGCCCTGGACTCGCTCAGATCACAATACATTATTCTACACCGTTCAAATCATAAAAATTATTTATCAGATTATTTCTGACCAAGACTACTCGGTTAGGCCCCAGCCACCAGATTCTATCAAGCATACCTATTTTTACTTGAATAATTAGGTATAGCGCAGTGGTTATCGCGATGATATTCCAATCCAGAGGTAGAGGGTTCAATCCCCACTATTAAAAAATTCAGCTTTTTAGTGATTATCGCGATGTTCATCCGATCCAGTGGTAGAGGGTTCGATCCCCGCTATATTTAATTTAATTTCAGCTTTTTTTTTATCCCTTATATGTATGGCGAAATGAGCTATAGCTCTATTTTGAAAAAAAAAAAAAAAAAAAATTATTAGTTTTAAAAAGCGGGGTGATGCATCCCCGAATAAATTGCATTTTTTTTATGGTTTGGGGGGCATATTATAGAGATTAAATTTGTTGGCATAGATGACACCGCAAAATTACAGAAATTTTTTTTTTATTATTTATTTAAGGGTTTTTTATAGATAAAATGTTGTCTGGCATTGTCGAAACATTAAATAAACGCATAAAATTTTTTTTTTTTTTTTTTAGGCTGCTTAGGATCGAATTAATTAAGGTTTTTTGGCATCAACGACACCGCAAAAATTAGAGAATTTTTTTTTTTTTTATTTTTGTGGGTTTTTTTTAAAATTTAATGGTGTCTGGCATTGTCGACCCATTCAAATAAAATCAATTAATTTTTATTTTAATTCTAGGCGGCTTATGACATAGTCATAAAGTTGCTAAGCATTGTCGACACCAAAACATTTAAAGCAACATTTTCAACTTGCAAAAGCGGCTAATTTTAAAACTTTTAAAATCAAAATTATATAAATAAAAATAATAATTATTTAACAAAAGCTCAGATGGCGCAGTGGATTGTGTGTAGTAATACTAATCATGAGGTTGAGGGATCGATCCCCTATATAAAAAAAAATTATAACTGTTTTTTTTTTTTCTAAATAAAAGCAAATAATTTTTTATTTTTTTTTAGGCGGCTTAGGATAGAAATAATTAAGTTTTTTGGCATCAACGACACCGCAAAAATTAGAGAAATTTTTTCTTTTTTTTTTTTTGGGTTTTTTTTAAAATTTAATGGTGTCTGGCATGTCGACACATTCAAATAAAATGAATTAATTTTTTTTTAATTCGAGGCGGCTTATGACAGAAGTCATAAAGTTGCTAAGAATTGTCGACACCAAAACATTTAAAGCAACATTTTCAACTTGCAAAAGCGGCTAATTTTTAAAACTTTTGAAAATCAAAATTATATAATAAAAATAATAATTATTTAACTAAAGCTCAGATGGCGCAGTGGATAGTGTGTAGTAATACTAATCATGAGGTTGAGGGATCGATCCCCTATATAAAAAAAAAATTATAACTGTTTTTTTTTTTAAATAAAAGCAAATAATTTTTTATTTTTTTTAGGCGGCTTAGGATAGAAATAATTAAGTTTTTTGGCATCAACGACACCGCAAAAATTAGAGAAATTTTTTCTTTATTTTTTTTTGGGTTTTTTTAAAATTTAATGGTGTCTGGCATGTCGACACATTCAAATAAATGAATTAATTTTTTTTTAATTCGAGGCGGCTTATGACAGAAGTCATAAAGTTGCTAAGAATTGTCGACACCAAAACATTTAAAGCAACATTTTCAACTTGCAAAAGCGGCTAATTTTTAAAACTTTTGAAAATCAAAATTATATAAATAAAAATAATAATTATTTAACTAAAGCTCAGATGGCGCAGTGGATAGTGTGTAGTAATACTAATCATGAGGTTGAGGGATCGATCCCCTATGTAAAAAATAATTTTAAATTAAGCAAATTTTAATTTTTTTGAGTCAATTTTTGGATTCCCTATAAAATTTGGGACAGAAAAAATATTTTTTTTTTTTTAATTTAATTTTTTAAATTTTTAAAATTTTAAATTTTTTGAATTTTTGAATTTTTAAATTATTAAATTTTTTGAATTTTTGAATTTTTAAATTTTTGAATTTTTAAATTTTTGAATTTTTAAATTTTAAATTTTTGAATTTTTAAATTTTCGAATTTTTAAATTTTTGAATTTTTGAATTTTTAAATTTTTGAATTTTTAAATTTTTGAATTTTTAAATTTTTGAATTTTTGAATTTTTAAATTTTAAATTTTTAAATTTTTAAATTTTTAAAATTTTAAATTTTTTAATTTTTTTTAAAATTTTCAAATTTTTGAAATTTTAAAACCCATTCAAAACATGCGGTATTCAAAACACTTGTATTCATTAAATACCATTAAGCTTAATAATATATAAAATTTCCTCCATTTACCCTAATGAAATAATATTTCCCATTAGCTTGATGGTAAAAAAAAATATTTGCATTGGTACCATGGATGGTATGCAGCAAAAAAAAATTTGCATTGACCACCATGCAATTTGAAATTTCCCCCATAGACCCCTATGAAAAGTCCATTCACCATGCTTACTATGGCTAAATCAATTGAGTCCATTGAAAAGCTTATATGCATTGAAATGTATGGGCAAAAGCAATTTCGGTCAAATTGGTAAAATAAACTTAACAACAGTTTGCACCAAAAATTGGTCAGTATTTTAGGAATAACTTCCGCTAGGAAAATAATTCAGGGTGACTTGAATTTTTAAAACGTTCGTCTCATCAAGACGCACGTAACGGTGTGCCGGACAAAAAAAGTATGGTCGGGGTCCATGGCAATTTGGCAAATACCACCGAAAATTGGTGGTAAAAATAATGGAAGTTGCATAACTAATGCCAAGTTGGTGCCAGAATCTTCTATGGCATATTTTTGGAATCAGCTCGTCATTTTGAACCCAAAAAATTTACTTTGAACCATGTGAGCAAAAGGAGGTGGGCGTGGGACGGGTGGTAAGGAATTTTGGTAATTGGTGAATTGCGGGCGAACGGTGACTGGCACAGGTCTCGTCCTATTTTTTCGGTCGTCCCACAGAGTTGCTCTATCCAAAAATATACTTGGTTGGGGGGGTCAAAAATAGACCCCGGGCTGTCATTTCGTCGAGCAACCCTCCGAGTGTCAAAATGGTATTTTGGTCATTTTGGGTCGAAAAAATTTCCGGAAAAAAAAAGTGGATACAGATTCGGAATGAGCTCGGCGTGAGGAATCCAAAATGTATAAAAGTCCAAAGAACACCTTTTTGAAATTTTGCCAAAAGTTTATTTCTGGAAAAAAAAGGTGGTTTTGGCAAAAAATTGGAAAAAAAGGCCAACGGTTGTTACCCCTAATTTTTGATTGGCTATCCAACGCGCCATCGCCCGAGTCTGTGCGACGCTCCAGTCGGTCCAAAAAATTCGGACACTCAAATCGACACAGAGAGCGTATTTTATATTAAGGGACTAGCATCATCGTATAACGGTAAACACAATGTGCCATCGTCAAAAACCCTTTTTTTCAATAAAATCTGGCGATTTTTAGTGCTCCCTAGCCCTTTGTGTACCCCTTTTGATCCTCTCCCCCATTTAATCACACTTAATTAAGCACATATCTATGTATTTGACTCAATTTTTGAAATCCTCATAAATTTTACTCAGGAAACTAGTCTCATTTAAATAATTTATTATAATTATTATTATTATTTAATATTATTTAATAGATTTTTAAATTTTAAAATTTTTTAAATAATTTAAAATTTCAAAGCCATAATAAACCATTGCTGCATTTGAAAGAATTTAAAAGCATTTGAACCAATTCAATTAAGTATTTACCCAAAGATCCGAATTTTATTAAATTTAATATTAATAAAACGGCAAATGCAATTAATTACATTGATACCATGTATTTGATCCAACAAATAAATTTATTTGCATTTTTTCGCAATGTATTATTAATTTCACAAATAGCACACAATAAATAGCAATTCGCAGGGCTGACTAAGATAATTTAATGATTTCTATTTCAAGTTATATTTCTATTTGCAATAATTTTTTCTGGAATTTTATCTATTTTTTTGGCTCCAAATACATTAAAATAGGCATTTGAATATTCCATAAAACTAAGAAAAATTTTCCTTGATTTTTGTAAATTTGTTAGACTCCAAACATTAAAATTCCTTAAAAATATTTAACGATTTTAATTTCTAAGTCCCAATAATTTTCATAATTTTTTTCCATTTTTTAGAGTTCAATTACATTAAATGTATATTTAGATATTAAAAAGATGCAAAATTTCTTCTTTGTCTCAGTAATTTTTTCAAAATTTTCATGATTTTTTTACATTTTTTAGGGTCACATTACAATAAATTACTCATCACAATATTCAAATATCTGGAAAAAATATTTCTAAGTAAATAACCTAAATCAGAATTTTAAGGATTTTTACCCATTTTATAGGGTCCAAACAAATAAAATTAATTAATAATATACGAAAAATTAGCGTAAAATTTCCAAAGTCAAATAATTTTTTCAGAAATTTTCATGATTTTTTTCCATTTTGAATAAAAAAAATTATATTTTTTTAATAAAGCAAATTTTTTAAATTTTTGACTCAATTTTTGAAATCCTTATAAAATTTTACTCCGAAAAATATTTGGAAATTTTTAAATTTTTGATTTTTAAATTTTTGTATTTTTGAATTTTTGAATTTTATTGAATTTTACATTTTTGAATTTTTAAATATATTTGAATTTAAATTTTTGAATTTTTAAATTTTTGAATTTTTAAATTTTGAATTTTTAAATTTTTGAATTTTTAAATTTTTGAATTTATTTAATTTGAAATTTTTAAATTTTTGAATTTTTAAATTTTTGAATTTTAAATTATTGAATTTTTGAATTTTTAAATTTTTAGATTTTTGAATTTTTGAACTTTTTAAATTTTTAAATTTTTGAATTTTACATTTTTGAATTTTTGAATTTTAAATTTTTCAGATTTTTGAATTTTTGAATTTTTAAATTTTTAAATTTTTGAATTTTTAAATTTTTGAATTTTGAATTTTTAACTTTTTAAAATTTTAAATTTTTTCATTTTTTTAAAATTTTCAAATTTTTGAAATTTTAAAACCCATTCAAAACCATTGCGGAATTCAAAACACTTGTATTCATTAAAATACCCATTAAGCTTCATAATATATAAAATTACCCCCATTTACCCTATTGAAATAAAATTTCCCATTAGTTTGATGGCAAAAAAAAATATTTGCATTGGTACCATGGATGGTATGCAGCAAAAAAAAATTTGCATTGACCACATGCAATTAGAAATTTTCCCCATAGACCCCCATGAAAAAGTCCATTCACTATGGCTAATTCAATTGAGTCCATTGAAAATGATTATATGCATTGAAATGTATGGGCAAAAGCAATTTCGGTCGAATTGTAAAATAAACTTAACAAAAGTTTGCACCAAAAATGGTCAGTATTTTGGAATAACTTCCGCTGGGAAAATAATTCAGGGTGACTTGAATTTTTAAACGTCGTCTCATCAAGACGCACGTAACGGTGTGCCGAACAAAAAAAGTATGGTCGGGGTCCATGGCAATTTGGCAAATACCACCGAAAATTGGTGGTAAAAATAATGGAAGTGGTATAACTTTTGCCAAATTGGTCCCGAATCTTCTATGGCATATTTTTGGAATCTGCTCGTCATTTTGAACCCAAAAAATTACTTTGACCATGTGAGCAAAAGGAGGTGGGCGTGGGACGGGTGGTAAGGAATTTTGGTAATTGGTGAATTGCGGGCGAACGGTGACCGGCACAGGTCTCGTCCTATTTTTTCGGTCGTCCCACAGAGTTGCCTCTATCCAAAAATATACTTGGTTGGGGGGGTCAAAAATTAGACCCCGGGCTGTCATTTTGTCGAGCAACCCTCCGAGTGTCAAAATGGTATTTTGGTCATTTGGGTCGAAAAAATTTCCGGAAAAAAAAAGTGGATACAGATTCGGAATCAGCTCGGCGTGAGGAATCCAAAAATGTATAAAAGTCCAAAGAACACCTTTTTGAAATTTTGCCAAAAGTTTATTTCTGGAAAAAAAGGTGGTTTTGGCAAAAAATTGGAAAAAAGGCCAACGGTGTTACCCCTAATTTTTGATTGGCTATCCAACGCGCCATCGCCCGAGTCTGTGCTACGCTCCAGTCGGTCCAAAAAATTCGGACACTCAAATCGACACAGAGAGCGTATTTTATATTAAGGGACTAGCATCATCGTATAACGGTAAACACAATGTGCCATCGTCAAAAACCCTTTTTTCAATAAAATCTGGCGATTTTTAGTGCTCCCTAGCCCCTTGTGTACCCCTTCTTGACCCTCTCCCCCATTTAATCACTCTTAATTAAGCGTATTTTTTTTTTTGACTCAATTTTCGAAATCCTCATTAAATGTAACTCAAAAAAATATTTTGAATTTTTAAAATTTAATTTTTGAATTTTTTAACTTTTTAATTTTTAAATTTTTGAATATTTAAATTTTTGAATTTTTTAACTTTTAAACTTTTTGATTTTTTAAATTTTAAAATTAAAATAATTTAAAATTTCAAAGCCATAATAAAACAAATGCGGCATTTGAAAGAATTTAAAAGCATTAAAACATACAATTAATATTTACCCACCGACCAATTTTAATCAATTTATCATTAAATAAAACGGCAAATGCAATTAATTGCATTGATACCATGTATTAGATCCAACAAAAAATAAATTTGCATTTATCGCAATGTTATTATTATTATTTCATAAATAGCACCCATGAAATAGCCAATTCTCTGGGCTCACTAAATAATTTAATGATAACTATTTCAAGTTATATTCTATTAAAAATAATTTTTACTGGATTTTATCTTTTTTTTGGCTCCAAATACATTAAAATAGGCATTTGAATGATCCATAAAATTAAGAAAATTTCGTGATTTTTAAATTTGTTAGACTCCAAACATTTAAATTCCTTTAAAAAATATTTCAAATTAAATTTTCTAAGTCCCAATAAATTTTTCAAAACTATTCATAATTTTTTCCCATTTTTTAGAGTCCAATTACATTAAAATGTCCATTTAGATATTAAAAAAGATACAAAAATTTCTTCTCTGTCTCAGTAATTTTTTCAAAATTTTCATGATTTTCTTAATTTTTTAGGGTCCAATTACAATAATTACTCATCAAAATATCAAATATCTGGAAAAATATTTCTAAGTAATAACTTAAATCAGAATTTAAGGATTTTTACCCATTTTATAGGGTCCAAACAAATAAAATAATTAATATATCGAAAAATTAGCGAAAAATTTCCAAAGTCAAATAATTTTTTCAGAATTTTTCATGATTTTTTTCCATTTTGAATAAAAAAATTATCTTTTTTAAATAAGCAAATTTTTAAATTTTTGACTCAATTTTTGAAATCCTTATAAAATTTTACTCCGAAAAATATTTGGAAATTTTTAAAATTTTTGATTTTTAAATTTTTGATTTTTAAAATTTTTGTATTTTTGAATTTTTGAATTTTTGAATTTTTAAATTTTTGAATTTTTAAATTTTGAATTTTTAAATTTTGAATTTTTAAATTTTTGAATTTTTAATTTTTGAATTTTTAAATTTTTGAATTTTTAAATTATTTGAATTTTTGAATTTTTAAATTTTTAAATTTTTGAATTTTTGAATTTTTAAATTTTTAATTTTAAATTTTTGAATTTTTAAATTTTTGAATTTTAAATTTTTAAATTTTTAAAATTTTAAATTTTTAAATTTTTTAAAATTTTCAAATTTTTGAAATTTTAAAACCCATTAAAAACCATTGCGGTATTCAAAACACTTGTATTCATTAAATACCATTAAGCTTAATAATCTATAAAATTACCCCCATTTATTCTATTGAAATAAAATTTCCCATTAGTTTGATGGCAAAAAAAAATTTTGCATTGGTACCATGGATGGTATGCAGCAAAAAAAAATTTGCATTGACCACCATGCAATTAGAAATTTTCCCCATAGACCCCCATGAAAAGTCCATTCACTATGGCTAATTCAATTGAGTCCATTGAAAAAGCTTATATGCATTGAAATGTATGGGCAAAAGCAATTTCGGTCGAATTGTAAAATAAACTTAACAAAAGTTTGTACCAAAAAATGGTCAGTATTTTGGGAATAACTTCCGCTGGGAAAATAATTCAGGGTGACTTGAATTTTTAAATGTTCGTCTCATCAAGACGCACGTAACGGTGTGCCGAACAAAAAAAAGTATGGTCGGGGTCCATGGCAATTTGGCAAATACCACCGAAAATTGGTGGTAAAATAATGGAAGTGGCTAACTAATGCCAAGTTGGTCCCAGAATCTTCTATGGCATATTTTGGAATCAGCTCGTCATTTTGAACCCAAAAATTACTTTTGACCATGTGAGCAAAGGAGGTGGGCGTGGGACGGTGGTAAGGAATTTTGGTAATTGGTGAATTGCGGGCGAACGGTGACCGGCACAGGTCTCGTCCTATTTTTTCGGTCGTCCCACAGAGTTGCTCTATCCAAAAATATACTTGGTTGGGGGGGTCAAAAAAGACCCCGGGCTGTCATTTCGTCGAGCAACCCTCCGATGTCAAAATGGTATTTTGGTCATTTTGGGTCGAAAAATTTTTATTTTTGAAAAAGTGGATACAGATTCGGAATCAGCTCGGCGTGAGGAATCCAAAAATGTATAAAAAGTCCAAAGAACACCTTTTTGAAATTTTGCCAAAAGTTTATTTCTGGAAAAAAAAGGTGGTTTTGGCAAAAAATTGGAAAAAAAGGCCAACGGTGTTACCCCTAATTTTTGATTGGCTATCCAACGCGGCCATCGAGTCTGTGCGACGCTCCAGTCGGTCCAAAAATTCGGACACTCAAATCGACACAGAGAGCGTATTTTAAAAAAAATTTAAAAAATCAAAAATTTTAAAAAATTTCCAAATATTTTCGGAGTAAAATTTTATAAGGATTTCAAAATTGAGTCAAAAATTTAAAAATTTGCTTAATTTAAAAAATATAATTTTTTTATTCAAATGGAAAAAAATCATGAAAAATTCTGAAAAAATTATTTGACTTTGGAAATTTTTCGCTAATTTTTCGTATATTTATTAATTTATTTTATTTGTTTGGACCCTATAAAATGGGTAAAAATCCTTTTAAATTCTGATTTAAGTTAATTACTTAGAAATATTTTTTCCAGATATTTGAATATTTTGATGAGTAATTTATTGTAATTGGACCCTAAAAAATTTAGAAAATCATGAAAATTTTGAAAAAATTACTGAGACAGAGAAGAAATTTTTGTATCTTTTTTAATATCTAAATGGACATTTTAATGTAATTCGACTCTAAAAAATGGAAAAAATTAAAGTTTTGAAAATTTATTGGGACTTAGAAAAATTTAATTTGTAAATATTTTTTAAAGGAATTTAAATGTTTGGAGTCTAACAAATTTAAAAAATCACGAAATACTTTCTAATTTTATGGATCATTCAAATGCCTATTTTAATGTATTTGGAGCCAAAAAAAGATTAAAATCCAGTAAAAATTATTTTTAATAGATATATAACTTGAAATAGTTATCATTAAATTATCTTAGTGAGCCCAGAGAATTGGCTATTTCATGGGTGCTATTTATGAATTATAATAACATTGCGATAAATGCAAATTTATTTTTAATGTTGGATCTAATACATGTATCAATGCAATTAATTGCATTTGCCGTTTTATTTAATGATAAATTGATTAAAATTTGGTCGGTGGGTAAATATTAATTTATGTTTTAATGCTTTTAAATTCTTTCAAATGCCGCATTTGTTTTATTATGGCTTTGAAATTTTAAATTATTTTTAATTTTAAAATTTAAAAAAATCAAAAAGTTTAAAAGTTAAAAAATTTCAAAAATTTAAATATTCAAAAATTTAAAAATTAAAAAGTTAAAAAATTCAAAAAATTAAATTTTTGAATATTTAAATTTTTGAATTTTTAACTTTTAACTTTTTGATTTTTTTAAATTTTAAAATTAAAAATAATTTAAAATTTCAAAGCCATAATAAAACAAATGCGGCATTTGAAAGAATTTAAAAGCATTAAAACATATACAATTTAATATTTACCCACCGACCAAATTTTAATCAATTTATCATAAATAAAACGGCAATGCAATTAATTGCATTGATACCATGTATTAGATCCAACATTAAAAATAAATTTGCATTTATCGCAATGTTATTATTAATTTCATAAATAGCACCCATGAAATAGCCAATCTCTGGGCTCACTAAGATAATTTAATGATAACTATTCAAGTTATATCTATTAAAATAATTTTACTGGATTTTAATCTTTTTTTTGGCTCCAAATACATTAAAATAGGCATTTGAATGATCCAAATTAAGAAAAGTATTTCGTGATTTTTATAAATTTGTTAGACTCCAAACATTAAATTCCTTTAAAAAATATTTACAAATTAAATTTTTCTAGTCCCAATAAATTTTTCAAAACTATTCATAATTTTTTCCCATTTTTAGAGTCGAATTACATTAAAATGTCCATTTAGATATTAAAAAAGATACAAAAATTTCTTCTCTGTCTCAGTAATTTTTTCAAAATTTTCATGATTTTCTTAAATTTTTTAGGGTCCAATTACAATAAATTACTCATCAAAATATTCAAATATCTGGAAAAAATATTTCTAAGTAATTAACTTAAATCAGAATTTAAAGGATTTTTACCCATTTTATAGGGTCCAAACAAATAAATTAATAATAAATACGAAAAATTAGCGAAAAATTTCCAAAGTCAATAATTTTTTCAGAATTTTCATGATTTTTTCCATTTGAATAAAAAAATTATATTTTTTAAATTAAGCAAATTTTTAAATTTTTGACTCAATTTTTGAAATCCTTATAAAATTTACTCCGAAAAATATTGGAAATTTTAAAATTTTTGATTTTTAAATTTTTGATTTTTAAAATTTTGTATTTTTGAATTTTTGAATTTTTGAATTTTTAAATTTTTGAATTTTTTAAATTTTTGAATTTTTAAATTTTTGAATTTTTAAATTTTTGAATTTTTAAATTATTGAATTTTGAATTTTAAATTTTTAAATTTTGAATTTTTGAATTTTTAAATTTTTGAATTTTTAAATTTTTGAATTTTTAAATTTTTGAATTTTAAATTTTTAAATTTTTAAAATTTTAAATTTTTAAATTTTTTTAAAATTTCAAATTTTTGAAATTTTAAAACCCATTAAAAACCATTGCGGTATTCAAAACATTGTATTCATTAAATACCATTAAGCTTAATAATATAAAATTACCCCCATTTATTCTATTGAAATAAAATTTCCCATTAGTTTTGGCAAAAAAAAATATTTGCATTGGTACAGGATGGTATGCAGCACAAAAAAATTTGCATTGACCACCATGCAATTAGAAATTTCCCCATAGACCCCCATGAAAATCCATTCACTATGGCTAATTCAATTGAGTCCATTGAAAAAGCTTATATGCATTGAAATGTATGGGCAAAAGCAATTCGGTCGAATTGTAAATAAACTTAACAAAAGTTTGTACCAAAAATGGGTCAGTATTTGGGAATAACTTCCGCGGGAAAATAATTCAGGGTGACTTGAATTTTTAAAATGTTCGTCTCTCACAAGACGCACGTAACGGTGTGCCGAACAAAAAAAGTTGGGTCGGGGTCCATGGCAATTTGGCAAATACCACCGAAAATTGGTGGTAAATAATGGAAGTGGCATAACTAATGCCAAGTTGGTCCCAGAATCTTCTATGGCATATTTTTGGAATCAGCTCGTCATTTGAACCCAAAAATTTACTTTTGACCATGTGAGCAAAAGGAGTGGGCGTGGGACGGGTGGTAAGGAATTTTGGTAATTGGTGAATTGCGGGCGAACGGTGACCGGCACAGGTCTCGTCCTATTTTTTCGGTCGTCCCAGAGTTGCTCTATCCAAAAATATACTTGGTTGGGGGGGTCAAAAATAGACCCCGGGCTGTCATTTCGTCGAGCAACCCTCCGAGTGTCAAAATGGTATTTTGGTCATTTTGGGTCGAAAAATTTTTTTTTTGAAAAAGTGGATACAGATTCGGAATCAGCTCGGCGTGAGGAATCCAATAAAAAGTCAAAAAACAAAGAACACCTTTTTGAAATTTTGCCAAAAGTTTATTTCTGGAAAAAAAGGTGGTTTTGGCAAAAAATTGGAAAAAGGCCAACGGTGTTACCCCTAATTTTGATTGGCTATCCAACGACGCGCCATCGCCCGAGTCTGTGCGACGCTCCAGTCGGTCCAAAAAATTCGGACACTCCAATCGACACAGAGAGCGTATTTTATATTAAGGGACTAGCATCAATGTGTCACGGTAAACATCATCCTTTCATGGTAAACAAAATGTGCCATCGTCAAAAAGCGAATTTTCGATAAAATCTGGCGAGTTTTTAGTGCTCCCTAGCCCTTTGTGTACCCCTTTTGACCCTCTACCCAATTTAATCACACTTAATTAAGCACATTTTTTTTGACTCTATTTTTGAATTCCTCATAAAATTTTACTCAGGAAAATAGTCTCAAATTTTTTTAAAATTTTAAATTAAATATAATTTAAAATTTCAAAGCCTTAAAAAAACATAGCGGCATTTGAAAGAATTTAACAGCATTTGAACAGATACAATTAATATTTCCCCAAAGATCCGAATTTTATTAAATTTTCATTCAATTTATTTATACATTAATCGGATTGATACCATTATTTGATCCAACAAATAGATTAATTTGTATTTATCGCAATGTTATTATTAATTTCACTAAAAGCACCAGTGAAATAGGCAATTCGCAGGGCTCACTAAGATAATTTAATGATTACTTTTCAAGTTATAATTCTATTAAAAATAATTTTTTTCTGGAATTTTATCTATTTTTTTGTCTCCAAATACATTTAAATAATCATTAGAATATTCCATAAAATTAAGAAAAATATTTCATGATTTAATAAATTTGTTAGACTCCAAACATTTAAATTCCTTAAAAAAATATTTAAAAAAAAATTTTTCAAAGCCCCAATAATTTTTCAAAATTTCATAATTTTTCCCATTTTTTAGAGTCTAATTACATTAAAATGACCATTTAGATATTTAAAAATACATAAAATTTCTTCTCTATCTCAGTAATTTTTCAAAATTGTCATGATTTTTTTTACATTTTTTAGGGTCCAGTTACACTAAAATACTCATCAAATATTCAAAAATCTGGAAAAAATATTTTAGCATTTTTACCCATTTTTTAGGTCCATACAAATAAAAATTAATTAATAAATATACAAAAAATAATGCGAAAAAAATTTTCTTAGTCAAATAATTTTTTCAGAATTTTTCATGATTTTTTTCCATTTTGAATTAAAAATTATATCGTTTTAATAAAGCAAATTTTTTAAATTTTTGACTCAATTTTTGAATTCCTCATAAATTTTACTCAGAAAAATATTTGGAAATTTTTAAAATTTTTGATTTTTAAATTTTTGAATTTTTAAATTTTTGAAATTTTGAATTTTTGAATTTTTAAATTTTTGAATTTTTAATTTTTGAATTTTTAAATTTTTGAATTTTTAAATTTTTGAATTTTTAAATTTTTGAATTTTAAATTTTTGAATTTTAAAATTTTTGAATTTTTAATTTTTGAATTTTTAAATTTAGAATTTTTAAATTTTTGAGATTTGAATTTTTAAAATTTTTTAATTTTAAAACCAATTATTACCATTGCGGCACTTGTATCATTAATACCATTAAGCTTGAAACTAAATAGTTTTTCCCCATTGAGCCTATTGAAATAAAATTTCCCATTAGTTTGATGGCAAAAAAAAATTTTTGCATTGGTACCATGCATGGTATGCAGCAAAAAAAAATTTGTATTGACCACCATGCAATTAGAAATTTTCCCATAGACCCCCATGAAAAAGTCCATTCACCATGCTTACTATGGCTAATTCAATTGAATCCATTGAAAAAGCTTATATGCATTGAAATGTATGGGCAAAAGCAATTTCGGTCAAATTGTAAAATAAACTTAACAAAAGTTTGCACCAAAAATGGGCCAGTAAAATTGGAATAAACTTCCGCTAGGAAAATAATTCAGGGTGACTTGAATTTTTAAAATGTTCGTCTCTTCAAGACGCACGTAACGGTGTGCCGAACAAAAAAAAGTATGGTCGGGGTCCATGGCAATTTGGCAAATACCACCGAAAATTGGTGGAAAAATAATGGAAGTTGCATAACTAATGCCAAGTTGGTCCCAGAATCTTCTTGGCATATTTTTGGAATCAGCTCGTCATTTTGAACCCAAAAAATTTACTTTTGACCATGTGAGCAAAAGGAGGTGGGCGTGGGACGGGTTGGTAAGGAATTTTGGTAATTGGTGAATTGCGGGCGAACGGTGACTGGCACAGTCTCGTCCATTTTTTCGGTCGTCCCACAGAGTTGCTCTATCCAAAATATACTTGGTTGGGGGGTCAAAATAGACCCCGGGCTGTCATTTCGTCGAGCAACCCTCCGAGTGTCAAATGGTATTTTGGTCATTTTGGTCGAAAAAATTTCCGGAAAAAAAAATGGATACACATTCGGAATGAGCTCGGCGTGAGGAATCAAAAATGTATAAAAAGTCCAAAGAACACCTTTTTGAAATTTTGCCAAAAGTTTATTTCTGGAAAAAAGGTGGTTTTGGCAAAAATTGGAAAAAAGGCCAACGGTGTTACCCCTAATTTTTGATTGGCTATCCAACGCGCCATCGCCCGAGTCTGTGCGACGCTCCAGTCGGTCCAAAAAATCGGACACTCAAATCGACACAGAGAGCGTATTTTATATTAAGGGACTAGCATCATCGTATAACGGTAAACACAATGTGCCATCGTCAAAAAGCAAATTTTCGATAAACTGTCGATTTTAGTGCTCCCTAGCCCTTTGTGTACCCCTTCTTGACCCTTCCCCATTTAATCACACTTAATTAAGCGCATTTTTATTTATTTGACTTAATTTTTGAAATCCTCATAAATTTCACTCAGGAAAATAGTCTCAATATTTTTTTTAAATTTTAAATTTAAATATAATTTTAAAATTTCAAAGCCTTAATAAAACCATAGCGGCTTTTGAAAGAATTAAAAGCATTTGAACAAATACATTTATATTATTACACAAAAATCCGAATTTCATTAAATTTTTCATTAAATAAAACAACAAATGCAATTAATTTCATTGATACCATGGTATTTGATCCAACAAAAAATTTAATTTTTATTAATCGCATATTATTAATAATTTTATAAATAGTACCTATGAAATAGCCAATTCTCAGGCGTCACTAAGATAATTTAATGATAATAATTTCAAGCTATATTTATATTAAAATAATTTATTCTGTATCTTTATTTTATTTTTTTGGCTCCAAATACATTAAATAGTAATTAGAAAAGTCCATAAGCTAAAAAAATTTCTCATGATTTTTATCAATTTGTTTGACTCCAAACATTTAAATTCCTTTAAAAATTTAAAAATTAATTTTTTTCAAAATTTTTCCCATTTTTAGAGTCCAATTACATTAAAATGTCCATTTAGATTTTAAAAAGATACAAAAATTTCTTCTCTGTCTCAGTAATTTTTTTCAAAATTTTCATGATTTTTTTTACATTTTTTAAGGTCCAGTTACACTAAAATTCTCATTAAAATATACAAAAATCTGGAGAAAATTTTTCTAAGTCAAAAACCTTAATCAGAATTTTGAAGGATATTTTCCCATTTTTTAGGATCCAATCAAATAAAATTAATTAATAAATATACAATAAATTTGCGAAAAATATTTATAAGTCAAATATTTTTACAGAATTTTTCATGATTTTTTTCCATTATCAATAAAAAAATAATATCTTTTAAAAAGTGCATATTTTTAAATTTTTGACTCAATTTTGAATCCTTATAAAATTTTACTCAGAAAAATATTGGAAATTTTAAAAATTTTTGAATTTTTAAATTTTTGAATTTTTAAATTTTTGAATTTTTAAATTTTAGAATTTTTAAATTTTTGAATTTTGAATTGTTGAATTTTTAAATTTTTGAATTCCTGAATTTTTTACTTTTAATTTATTTTAAATTTTAAAATGAAAAATAATTAAAATTTCAAAGCCTTAATAAATCCATTGCGGCATTTGAAAGAATTTAAAAGCATTTGAACAGATACAATTAAATTTTACCCATAGATCCGAATTTTATTTAAATTTTTCATTCTATTTATTTTATACAATTAATAGGATTGATACCATGTATTTGATCCACAAAAAAAAATTTTGTATTTATCGCAATGTTATTATTAATTTCACAAATAGCAACCGAGAAATAGGCAATTCGCAGGGCTCACTAAGATAATTTAATGATACTATTTCAAGTTATATTTCTATTAAAATAATTTTTTCTGGATTTTTATCTATTTTTTTTGTCTCCAAATACATTTAAATAATCATTAGAATATTCCATAAAATTAAGAAAAATATTTCATGATTTTTATAAATTTGTTAGACTCCAAACATTTAAATTCCTTAAAAAATTTAAAAAATAATTTTTTCAAAGCCCCAATAATTTTCAAAATTTTTTATAATTTTTTCCCATTTTTTAGAGTCTAATTACATTAAAATGACCATTTAGATATTTAAAAATACATAAAAATTTCTTCTCAATCTCAGTAATTTTTTCAAAATTTTCATGATATTTAAACATTTTTAGGGCCCTGTTAGTTTTAATACTCATCAAAATATTCAAAATATGGAAAATATCTTTCTAGGCATTTTTACCCCATTTTTTAAGGTCCAAACAAATAAATTATTAATAATATTACAAAAATATGCGAAAAAATTTTTCTTAGTCAATAATTTTTTTCAGAATTTTCATGATTTTTTTTCCATTTTGAATTAAAAATTATAATCGTTTTAATAAAGCAAATTTTTTAATTTTGACTGCAATTTTTTGATTCCTCATAAAATTTTACTCAAAAAATATTTGGAAATTTTAAAATTTTTGATTTTTAAATTTTTGAAATTTGAAATTTTTAAATTTTTTGAATTTTGATTTTTAAATTTTTGAAATTTGAAATTTTTGAATTTTTAAATTTTTGAATTTTTAAATTTTTGAATTTTTGAATTTTTGAATTTTTAAATTTTAAGTTTTTAAATTTTAAAATTTAAATTTTTAAAATTTTTAAAATTTTAAAATTTTTGAAATTTTTGAAATTTTTAAATCAATTTAAAACCATTGCGGCTCTTGTAATCATTAAACACACATTAAACTTAAAATTATTAATTATTACCCATTTACTCCAATGAAAAAAAATTACCATTTAATTTGATAGCAAAAAAAATTTGCATTGTACCATGGATGGTATGCAGCAGAAAAAAAATTTGCATTGACCACCATGCAATTAGAAATTACCCCATAGACCCCCATGAAAAAGTCCATTCACCATGCTTACTATGGCTAAATCAATTGAGTCCATTGAAAAGCTTATATGCATTAAATGTATGGGCAAAAGCAATTTTGGTCGAATTGTAAAATAAACTTAACAAAAGTTTGCACCAAAATGGTCAGTATTTTGGGAATAACTTCCGCTGGGAAAATAATTCAGAGTGACTTGAATTTTTAAACGTTCGTCATCAAGACGCACGTAACGGTGTGCCGGACAAAAAAAAGTATGGTCGGGTCCATGGCAATTTGGCAAATACCACCGAAAATTGGTGGTAAAAAATAATGGAAGTGGCATAACTTTTGCCAAGTTAGACCTAGAATCTTCTATGGCATATTTTTGGAATCAGCTCGTCATTTTGAACCCAAAAAATTTACTTTGAACCATGTGAGCAAAAGGAGGTGGGCGTGGGACGGTGGTAAGGAATTTTGGTAATTGGTGAATTGCGGGCGAACGGTGACCGGCACAGGTCTCGTCCTATTTTTTCGTCGTGCCACAGAGTTGCTCTATCCAAAAATACTTGTTGGGGGGGTCAAAATAGACCCGGGCTGTCATTTCGTCGAGCAACCCTCCGAGTGTCAAAATGGTATTTTGGTCATTTTTGTCGAAAAAATTTCCGGAAAAAAAAAGTGGATACAGATTCGTGAATCAGCTCGGCGTGAGGAATCCAAAAATGTGCCTAATGTGCAAGTAGCAGCAAGTTGAAAATTGACCAAAAGTATTTTCTGGAAAAAAAGGTTGGTTTTGGCAAAAAATTGGAAAAAAGGCCAACGGTGTGAGTCCTAATTTTTGATTGGCTATCCAACGCGCCATCGCCCGAGTCTGTGCGACGTTCGAGTCGGTCCAAAAATTCGGGCATTCAAATCAACACAGAGAGCGTATTTTATATTAGGGCTAGCATCATCGTATTACGGTAAACATCATCCTTTCATGGTAAACAAATGTGCCATCGTCAAAATCAAATTTTCGATGATAAATCTGTCGATTTTTAGTGCTCTAGCCCTTTGTGTACCCCTTCTTGACCCTCCCTCCTCCATCTAATCACACTTAATTAAGCGCATTTTTATTATTTGACTCAATTTTTGAAATCCTCATAAAATTTCACTCAGGAAATAGTCTCAAAATTTTTTTAAAATTTTAAATTTAAATATAATTTAAAATTTCAAAGCCTTAATAAAACCATAGCGGCATTGAAAGAATTTAAAAGCATTGAACAGATACAATTAAATATTTACCTATAGATCCGAATTTCAAATTTTTCAAGCAATTTATTTTATTCAATTAATTGAATTGATACCATGTTTTTGATAAAAACAAAAAAATTAATTTGTATTTATCGCAGTGTAATTATAATTTCACAAAAAGCACCCATGAAATAGCCAATTCCTCAGGCTCACTAAGATAATTTAATGATAACTATTTCAAGTAATATTTCTATTAAAATAATGTTTACTGGAATTTAATCTTTTTTTTGCTCCACCAAATACATTAAAATATGCTTAGATAGTTCCATAAAACTAAGAAAAAATATTCATGATTTTAATAAATTTGTTAGACTCCAAACATTTAAATTCCTTAAAAAATATTTAAAAATTAAATTTTAATAAGACCAAATAATTTTTTCAAAATTTTTCATAATTTTTTCCCATTTTTTTGTGTCCAATTACATTAAAATGTCCATTTAAATACAAAAGATACAATAATTTCTTCTCTGTCTCAGTAATTTTTTCGGAATTTTTCACGATTTTTTTTACAATTTTTAGGGTCCAATACACAAAAATACTCATCAAGATATTCAAAATCTGGAAAAAATATTTCTAAGCATTTTTACCATTTTTTATGGTCCAACAAATATAATTAATTAATAAATATACAAAAAATTTGCGAAAAATTTTTCTAAGTCAAATAATTTTTTCAGAATTTTTCATGATTTTTTTCCATTTTGAATAAAAAAATTAAATCTTTTAAATAGAGCATATTTTAAATTTTTGACTTAATTTTTGAAATCCTTATAAATTTCACTCAGAATAATATTTGGAAATTTTTAAAATTTTTGATTTTTAAATTTTTGAATTTTTAAATTTTTGAATTTTTTAATTTTTGAATTTTTAAATTTTTGTATTTTTAAATTTTTGAATTTTTAAATTTTTGATTTTTGAATTTTTAAATTTTGAATTTTTGAATTTTTAAATTTTAAATTTTAAATTTTTGAATTTTTAAATTTTTGAATTTTTAAATTTTTGAATTTTTAAATTTTTGAATTTTTAAATTTTTGAAATTTTTGTAATTTTTAAATCAATTTAAATCCATTTCGGCTCTTGTAATCCTTATACAACTTTAAAATTAAAATTAATTAATTTTTACCCATTTACCCCAATGAAAAAAAATTACCATTTAATTTGATAGCAAAAAATATTGCATTGGTACCATGCATGTGATGCAGCAAAAAAAAATTTGCATTGACCACCATGCAATTTAAAATTTCTCCCATAGACCCCCATGAAAAAGTCCATTCACCATGCTTACAATGGCTAAATCAATTGAGTCCATTGAAAAGCTTATATGCATTGAAATGTATGGGCAAAAGCAATTTCGGTCAATTGTAAAATAAACTTAACAAAAGTTTGCACCAAAATTGGGTCAGTATTTTTGGAATAACTTCCGCTGGGAAAATAATTAGAGTGACTTGAATTTTTAAAATGTTCGTCTCATCAGGACGCACAAATGGTGTGCCGAACAAAAAAAAGTATGGTCGGGGTCCATGGCAATTTGGCAAATACCACCGAAAATTGGTGGTAAAATAATGGAAGTGGAATAACTTGCCAAGTGCCAGAATCTTCTATGGCATATTTTTGGAATCTGCTCGTCATTTTGAACCCAAAAAATTTACTTTGACCATGTGAGCAAAAGGAGGTGGGCGTGGGACGGGTGGTAAGGAATTTTGGTAATTGGTGAATTGCGGGCGAACGGTGACCGGCACAGGTCTCGTCCTATTTTTTCGGTCGTCCCACAGAGTTGCTCTATCCAAAAATATACTTGGTTGGGGGGGTCAAAAATAGACCCCGGGCTGTCATTTCGTCGAGCAACCCTCCGAGTGTCAAAATGGTATTTTGGTCATTTTGGTCGAAAAAATTTCCGGAAAAAAAAAGTGGATACAGATTCGGAATCAGCTCGTGAGGAATCCAAAAATGTGCCATGTCCAAGTAGCAGCAAGTTGAAATTGGCCAAAAGTTATTTCTGGAAAAAAAGGTGGTTTTGGCAAAAAATTGGAAAAAAGGCCAACGGTGTTACCCCTAATTTTTGATTGGCTATCCAACGCGCCATCGCCCGAGTCTGTGCGACGCTCCAGTCGGTCCAAAAAATTCGGACACTCAAATCGACACAGAGAGCGTATTTTATATTAAGGGACTAGCATCATGTGTAAGGTAAACATCATCCTGTGCCATCGTCAAATGTGCCATCGTCAAAAAGCCAATTTTCAATAAAATCTGGCGATTTTTAGTGCTCCCTAGCCCTCCTCGACCCCAACATTGACTCTCTTCCTTTATTTAATTTAATTCTATTCTAAAATATTTTAAAACTCAAGTCAAATGGTTTAAAGGAAAGTAAATACCCATCTAATGTGGACAAATACCCTTTAGTATAATTAAAGTGACAAACAGCCCTTAATTATCTTATTAAATAAAGAATTGAATAGTTTAAAATTTTTTATTGAAAAAAAAAATATATATACATAAAAAACACAAAGTTTATTCCAAAAGCTCTCTAAATACAATGTTCTTGGTGTACATTTCGCCATCAGGAACATAACCGGGCAGACGTCCTTGTCTAAACGTACCATGCATGTGTGTATCAACAAGTACTCGCAATGATCCGAAATTGCGCACCCTTGATGCAGCCACATACAACTGGCCATGATTAAAAACAGGTCGACGCAGCAATAGACCAATCGAATTAAATGTTTGGCCTTGCGACTTGTTAATAGTCATTGCAAAAGCCAGTCGAAATGGAAATTGAATTCGTCTGATTCGAACTCCCGGCTCATCGTCTTTTGACCGAAACTCACTTCGGAAATAAGATATTCAAGTCCTTGAGTGGGGCCTTCCATTACAACGCACTTGATAGAATTGGTGTTGCATTCGACAACAATTAATCTAGTGCCATTGCATATGCCTCGGAAACCGACCAATTTTTCTGCATCATGACAATTGCTCCAACTTTTACATTGAGAACATGCGGTGGAAAACCCTGAGGTGTCATTGCGAAGCATTCTCAATAGGAAACTCCGAATTGTCATCAACAAGTCCGGTCTCTCGGTGTAATATTTGCGTTAACCAAGATATTCCCTTTTCCGAAGGCAGTCGTTCAAGAACCACTTCGTTGATTTCCATCGATCAGCATTGTCGGACATAAAATAGCGTTGTTGAGACGATTATTTGCGTCCATATTCAACTCACCAACACCAAACACTTCGTCGACAATATTACCAACACAGATAACATCACTTGGTAATCGAACCAAATTGTTGCCATCATATATTCGGCTTCTACCATCGCCAACTTCCATTAGCCACTCCTTGAATTGATTCTCGTTTGGTCCTGCGCGCAAGTTTTCCCGCAAAGCCATCGACTCAAAATGATGCCACAGACCGGACTTTTTGATGCTCATGAGAATACTGGATTCAAGATTCTCATTAGTTGACACAGGAGCACATTGTCTAAAGTCACCAGTGAGCAACATCACTTTACCGCCAAAGGGTACTCTCGGCTTCTGCATTAAATCTCTCAGCAGCCTGTCGATACACTCCAGCATTGCTCGAGATATCATTGAACACTCGTCGATTACAAATAACTTGGTATCACGTAATGTCCGAGCTTGAGCACTTTGGGCATGAATGTGTCAAGGTAAACATCATCCTTTCATGGTAAACAAATGTGCCATCGTCAAAAAGCAAATTTTCGATAAAATCTGGCGATTTTTAGTGCTCCCTAGCCCTTTGTGTACCCCTTCATGACCCTCTCCCCATCTAATCACACTTAATTAAGCACATTTTTATTTTTTGACTCAATTTTGAAATCCTCTAAAATCTACTACAGGAAAAAAGTCTCAAATTTTTTTTAAAATTTTTAAATTTAAATATAATTTAAAATTTCAAAGCCTAATAAAACCATTGCGGCATTTGAAAGAATTTAAAAGCATTGAACTAATACAATTAAATATTTCCCTATAGATCCGAATATTATAAATTTTTCAATTTATTTTATTCAATTAATTGATGATACCATGTTTTTGATCAAACAAAAAATTAATTTGTATTTATCGCAGTGTATTATTAATTTCAAAAAGCACCCATGAAATGCCAATTCTCAGGGCTCACTAAGATAATTTAATGATAACTATTTCAAATATTTCTATTAAAAATAATTTTTACTGGAATTTAATCTTTTTTTTTGCTCCAAATACATTAAATATGCTTAGAATATTCCATAAAACTAAGAAAAATATTTCATGATTTTAATAAATTTGTTAGACTCCAAACATTTAAATTCCTTAAAAAATATTAAAAATTAAATTTTAATAAGACCAAATAATTTTTTCAAAATTTTTCATAACTTTTTCCCATTTTTTGTGTCCAATTACATTAAAATGTCCATTTAAATACTTAAAAAGATAAATATTTCTTCTGTCTCAGTAATTTTTCAGAATTTTCATGATTTTTTTTACAATTTTTAGGGTCCAATTACACAAAAATACTCATCAAGATATTCAAAAATCTGGAAAAAATATTTTAAGCATTTTTACCCATTTTTATGGTCCAAACAAATATGATTAATTAATAAATATACAAAAAATTTGCGAAAAATTTTCTAAGTCAAATAATTTTTTCAGAATTTTCATGATTTTTTTCCATTTTGAAAAATTAAATCTTTTAAATATAGCATATTTTAAATTTTTGACTTAATTTTTGAAATCCTTATAAAATTTCACTCAGAATAATATTTGGAAATATTTAAAATTTTTGAATTTTTAAATTTTGAATTTTTAAATTTTTGAATTTTTAAATTTTGAATTTTTAAATTTTGAATTTTTAAATTTTTGAATTTTTAAATTTTTGAATTTTAAATTTTTGAATTTTTAAATTTTGAACATTTGAATTTTAAATTTTTGAATTTTTAATTTGAATTTTTGAATTTTTAAATTTTTGAATTTTTAAATTTTGAATTTTTGAATTTTAAATTTTAAATTTTTAAATTTTAAAATTTTTAATTTTAAATTTTTAAATTTTTGAAATTTTCAAATTTTTGAAATTTTAGAAACCAATTTAAAACATTGCGGCACTTATAATCATTAAATACCATCAACTTAATAATAATTAATTTTTCCCCATTTTCCCCAATGAAAAAATAAATTACCATTTAATTTGATAGCAAAAAATATTTGCATTGGTACCACATGAAATGCAGCAAAAAAAAATTTGCATTGACCACCATGCAATTGAAATTTCCCCCATAGACCCCCATGAAAAAGTCCATTCACCATGCTAACTATGGCTAATTCAATTGAGTCCATTGAAAATGATATGCATTGAAATGTATGGGCAAAAGCAATTTCGGTCGAATTGTAAAATAAACTTAACAAAAGTTTGTACCAAAAATGGGTCAGTATTTTGGAATAACTTCCGCTGGGAAAATAATTCAGGGTGACTTGAATTTTTAAAATGTTCGTCTCATCAGACGCACGTAACGGTGTGCCGAACAAAAAAAGTATGGTCGGGGTCCATGGCAATTTGGCAAATACCACCGAAAATTGGTGGTAAAATAATGGAAGTTGCATAACTAATGCCAAGTTGGTCCCAGAATCTTCTATGGCATTTTTGGAATCAGCTTGTCATTTTGAACCCAAAAATTTACTTTGAACCATGTGAGCAAAAGGAGGTGGGCGTGGGACGGGTGGTAAGGAATTTTGGTAATTGGTGAATTGCGGGCGAACGGTGACTGGCACAGGTCTCGTCCTATTTTTTCGGTCGTCCCACAGAGTTGCTCTATCCAAAAATATACTTGGTTGGGGGGGTCAAAAATAGACCCCGGGCTGTCATTTCGTCGAGCAACCCTCCGAGTGTCAAAATGGTATTTTGGTCATTTTGGGTCGAAAAAATTTCCGGAAAAAAAAAGTGGATACAGATTCGGAATCAGCTCGGCGTGAGGAATCCAAAAATGTATAAAAAGTCCAAAGAACACCTTTTTGAAATTTTGCCAAAAGTTTATTTCTGGAAAAAAGGTGGTTTTGGCAAAAAATTGGAAAAAAGGCCAACGGTGTTACCCCTAATTTTTGATTGGCTATCCAACGCGCCATCGCCCGAGTCTGTGCGACGCTCCAGTCGGTCCAAAAAATTCGGACACTCAAATCGACACAGAGAGCGTATTTATATTAAGGGACTATCATCGTATAACGGTAAACACAATGTGTCATCGTCTAATGTGCCATCGTCAAATGTGCCATCGTCAAAAAGCCAATTTTTCAATAAAATCTGGCGATTTTTAGTGCTCCCTAGCCCTCCTCGACCCCAACATTGACTCACTTCCTTTATTTAATTTAATTCTATTCTAAAATATTTTAAAACTCAAGTCAAATGGTTTAAAGGAAGTAAATACCCATCTAATGTGGACAAATACCCTTTAGTATTAATTAAAGTGACAAACAGCCCTTAATTATCCTTATTAAATGAAAGAATTGAATAGTTTAAAATTTTTTATTGAAAAAAAAATAATATACATAAAAAACACAAAGTTTATTCCAAAAGCTCTCTAAATACAATGTTCTTGGTGTACATTTCGCCATCAGGAACATAACCGGGCAGACGTCCTTGTCTAAACGTACCATGCATGTGTGTATCAACAAGTACTCGCAATGATCCGAAATTGCGCACCCTTGATGCAGCCACATACAACTGGCCATGATTAAAAACAGGTCGTCGCAGCAATAGACCAATCGAATTAAATGTTTGGCCTCAATGTGTCAAGGTAACATCATCCTTTCATGGTAAACAAAATGTGCCATCGTCAAAAAGCAAATTTTAGATAAAATCTGGCGATTTTTAGTGCTCCCTAGCCCTTTGTGTACCCCTTCTTGACCCTCTCCTCCATCTAATCACACTTAATTAAGCGCATTTTTAATTATTTGACTCAATTTTTGAAATCCTCATAAAATTTCACTCAGGAAAATAGTCTCAAATTTTTTTAAAATTTTTAAATTTAAATATAATTTAAAATTTCAAAGCCTTAAAAACCATAGCGGCATTTGAAAGAATTTAAAAGCATATGAACAGATACAATTAAATATTTACCTATAGATCCGAATATTATCAAATTTTTCAAGCAATTTTTTATTCAATTAATTGAATTGATACCATGTTTTTGATAAAACAAAAAAATTAATTTGTATTTATCGCAGTGTAATTATTTTTCACAAAAAGCACCCATGAAATAGCCAATTCTCAGGGCTCACTAAGATAATTTAATGATAACTATTTCAAGTAATATTTCTATTAAAATAATTTTTACTGGAATTTAATCTTTTTTTTGCTCCAAATACATTAAATATGCTTAGAATATTCCATAAAACTAAGAAAAATATTTCATGATTTTAATAAATTTGTTAGACTCCAAACATTTAAATTCCTTAAAAAATATTTAAAAATTAAATTTTAATAAGACCAAATAATTTTTTCAAAATTTTTCATAATTTTTTCCCATTTTTTGTGTCCAATTACATTAAAATGTCCATTTAAATACTTAAAAAGATACAATAATTTCTTCTCTGTCTCAGTAATTTTTTCAGAATTTTTCACGATTTTTTTTACAATTTTTAGGGTCCAATTACACAAAAATACTCATCAAGATATTCAAAAATCTGGAAAAATATTTCTAAGCATTTTTACCCATTTTTTATGGTCCAAACAAATATAATTAATTAATAAATATACAAAAAATTTGCGAAAAATTTTTCTAAGTCAAATAATTTTTTCAGAATTTTTCATGATTTTTTCCATTTTGAATAAAAAAATTAAATCTTTTAAATAGAGCATATTTTTAAATTTTTGACTTAATTTTGAAATCCTTATAAAATTTCACTCAGAATAATATTTGGAAATTTTTAAAATTTTTGATTTTTAAATTTTTGAATTTTTAAATTTTTGAATTTTTAAATTTTTGAATTTTTAAAATTTTGAATTTTTAAATTTTTGAAGTTTTAAATTTTTGAATTTTTAAATTTTTGAATTTTTAAATTTTTGAATTTTTAAATTTTTGAATTTTTAAATTTTGAATTTTAAAATTTTTGAATTTTTGAATTTTTAAATTTTTGAATTTTGAATTTTTAAATTTTTGAATTTTTAAATTTTTGAATTTTAAATTTTTGAATTTTGAAATTTTTGAATTTTTGAATTTTTAAATTTTGAATTTTTAAATTTTTGAAATTTTTGAAATTTTTAAAATTTTTGAAATTTTAAAACCCATTCAAAACCATAGCTACACTTATAATCATTTGAAAACATTAAACTTAATAATAATTAATTATAACCCATTTACCCCAAGGAAAAAGAATTACCAATTAATTTGATAGCAAAAAAATATTTGCATTGGAACCATGCATGGTATGCAGCAAAAAAAAATTTGCATTGGTTTCCATGCAATTAGAAATTTTCCCCATAGACCCCCATGAAAAAGTCCATTCACTATGGGTAAATCAATGAGTCCATTGAATAAGCTTATATGCATTGAAATGTATGGGCAAAAGCAATTTCGGTCGAATTGTAAAATAAACTTAACAAAAGTTTGCACCAAAAAGGGTCAGTATTTTGGAATAACTTCCGCTGGGAAAATAATTCAGGGTGACTTGAATTTTTAAAATGTTTGTCTCATCAGACGCACGTAACGGTGTGCCGAACAAAAAAAAGTATGGTCGGGGTCCATGGCAATTTGGCAAATACCACCGAAAATTGGTGGTAAAAATAATGGAAGTTGCATAACTAATGCCAAGTTGGTCCCAGAATCTTCTATGGCATATTTTTGGAATCAGCTTGTCATTTTGAACCCAAAAAATTTACTTTGAACCATGTGAGCAAAAGGAGGTGGGCGTGGGACGGTGGTAAGGAATTTTGGTAATTGGTGAATTGCGGGCGAACGGTGACCGGCACAGGTCTCGTCCTATTTTTTCGGTCGTCCCACAGAGTTGCTCTATCCAAAAATATACTTGGTTGGGGGGGTCAAAAATAGACCCCGGGCTGTCATTTCGTCGAGCAACCCTCCGAGTGTCAAAATGGTATTTTGGTCATTTTGGGTCGAAAAATTTATTTTTGAAAAAGTGGATACAGATTCGGAATCAGCTCGGCGTGAGGAATCCAAAAATGTATAAAAAGTCCAAAGAACACCTTTTTGAAATTTTGCCAAAAGTTTATTTCTGGAAAAAAAGGGGTTTTGGCAAAAATTGGAAAAAAGGCCAACGGTGTTACCCCTAATTTTTGATTGGCTATCCAACGCGCCATCGCCCGAGTCTGTGCGACGCTCCAGTCGGTCCAAAAAATTCGGACACTCAAATCGACACAGAGAGCGTATTTTATATTAAGGGACTAGCGTCATCGTATAACGGTAAACACAATGTGCCATCGTCTAAAAGCAAATTTCAATAAAATCTGGTCGATTTTTAGTGCTCCCTAGCCTTTTGTGTACCTCTTCTTACCCTCTTCCCCATTTAATCACACTTATTAAGCACATTTTTAATTATTGACTCTATTTTTCGAAATCCTCATAAAATTCTACTCAGGAAATATTTTTGAATTTTGAATTTTTAAATTTTTAAATTTTAAAATTTTTAAACTTTTTGATTTTTTAAAATTTTAAAATTAAAAATAATTTAAAATTTCAAGACTAAATAAAACCATTGCGGCATTTGAAAGAATTTTAAAGCATCTGAACAAATACAATTAAATTTCCCCAAAGATCCGAATTTATTATTTTATTCATTTATTTCATTGATAACATGTATTTGATCCAACAAAAAATTAATTTGCATTTATCAGTGTTTTATTAATTTCAAAAATAGCACCCGTGAAATAGGCAATTCGCAGGGCTAAATAAGATGTCTAATTATGACTATTTCAAGTTATATTTCTATTAAAAATAATTTTTTCTGGAATTTTATCTATTTTTTTGGCTCCAAATACATTAAAATAGGCATTAGAATATTCCATAAAATTAAGAAATATATTTCATGATTTTTATAAATTTGTTAGACTCCAAACATTTGAGTTCCTAAATAATATTTAAAAATTAAATTTTCTAAGTCCCAATAATTTTTTCAAAATTTTTCATATTTTTTTCCAATTTTTAGAGTCAATTACATTAAAATGCCATTTAGATATTTAAAAAGATACAAAAATTCTTCTCTGTCTCAGTAATTTTTCAAAATTTCATGGTTTTCTTACATTTTTAGGGTCCAATTCAATAAATTACTCATCAAATATTCAAATATCTGGAATAAATATTTCCAAGTAAATAACTTAAATCAGAATTTTAAGGATTTTTACCCATTTTATAGGGTCCAGACAAATAAAATTAATTAATAAATATACGAAAAATTAGCGAAATATTTCCAAGTCAAATAATTTTTCAGAATTTTCATGATTTTTTTCCATTTTGAATAAAAAAATTATATCTTTTTAATAAAGCAAATTTTTAAGTTTTTGACTCAATTTTTAAAATCCTTATAAAATTTTACTCCGAAAAATATTTGGAAATTTTTAAATTTTTGACTTTTAAATTTTTGAATTTTGGAATTTTGAATTTTTTAATTTTTGAATTTTTGGAATTTGAATTTTTAAATTTTTGAATTTTTGAATTTTTAAATTTTTGAATTTGAATTTTTAAATTTTTGAATTTTGAATTTTTGAATTTTTAAATTTTTGGATTTTTTAATTTGTAAATTTTAAATTTTTAAATTTTTGAATTTTTAAATTTTTGAATTTTTGTAATTTTTAATTTTTTAATTTTGAATTTTTGAATTTTAAATTTTTGAATTTTTAATTTTTAATTTTTGAATTTTTGAATTTTAAATTTTTGAATTTTTAAATTTTTGAATTTTTAAATTTTTGAATTTTTAAATTTTTGAATTTTAAATTTTAAATTTTAAAATTTTTAAATTTTTAAAATTTTTAAAATTTTTGAAATTTTTGAAATTTTTGAAATTTTAATCAATTTAAAACCTTTGCGGCTCTTGTAATCATTAAACAACATTAAACTTAAAATTAATTAATTATTACCCATTTACTCCAATGAAAAAAATTACCATTTAATTTGATAGCAAAAAAATATTTGCATTGGTACCATGGATGGTATGCAGCAAAAAAAAATTTGCATTGACCACCATGCAATTAGAAATTTCCCCCATAGACCCCCATGAAAAAGTCCATTCACCATGCTTACTATGGCTAATTCAATTGAGTCCATTGAAAATGATTATATGCATTGAAATGTATGGGCAAAAGCAATTTCGGTCAAATTGTAAAATAAACTTAACAAAAGTTTGCACCAAAAATGGGCCAGTATTTTTGGTATAACTTCCGCTGGGAAAATAATTCAGAGTGACTTGAATTTTTAAAACGTTCGTCTCATCAAGACCACGTAACGGTGTGCCGGACAAAAAAAAGTATGGTCGGGTCCATGGCAATTTGGCAAATACCACCGAAAATTGGTTGTAAAAATAATGGAAGTGGCATAACTTGCCTAGTTGGTCCCAGAATCTTCTATGGCATATTTTTGGAATCAGCTCGTCATTTTGAACCCAAAAAATTTACTTTGAACCATGTGAGCAAAAGGAGGTGGGCGTGGGACGGGTGGTAAGGAATTTTGGTAATTGGTGAATTGCGGGCGAACGGTGACCGGCACAGGTTCGTCCTATTTTTTCGGTCGTCCCACAGAGTTGCTCTATCCAAAAATATACTTGGTTGGGGGGGTCAAAAATAGACCCCGGGCTGTCATTTCGTCGAGCAACCCTCCGAGTGTCAAAATGGTATTTTGGTCATTTTGGGTCGAAAAAATTTCCGGAAAAAAAAGTGGATACATTCGGAATGAGCTCGGCGTGAGGAATCCAAAAATGTGCCTAATGTGCAAGTAGCAGCAAGTTGAAATTGACCAAAAGTATTTTCTGGAAAAAAAGGTGGTTTTGGCAAAAATTGGAAAAAAGGCCAACGGTGTGAGTCCTAATTTTTGATTGGCTATCCAACGCGCCATCGCCGAGTCTGTGCGACGTTCGAGTCGGTCCAAAAAATTCGGCATTCAAATCAACACAGAGAGCGTATTTTATATTAAGGGACTAGCATCAATGTGTCAAGGTAAACATCACTTCATGGTAACAAAATGTGCCATCGTCAAAAAGCAATTTTCGATAAAATCTGGCGATTTTTAGTGCTCCCTAGCCCATTGTGTACCTCTCTGACCCTCTTCCCCATTGATCACACTAATTAAGCACATTTTTATTTATTTGATTCAATTTTTGAATTCCTCATTAAATTATACTCAGGAAAATAGTCTCAAATTTTTAATTTTTAATTGAAAATAATTAAAAATTTCAAAGCCTTAATAAAAGCATTCCGGCATTTGAATAATTTAACAGGATTTGAACAAATATGATTAAATATTTTCCAAAGATCCGAATTTTATTAAATTTTTCATTAAATAAAACGGCAAATGCAATTAATTGCATTGAAACCATGTATTTGATCCAACAAAAAAATTTATCTGCATTTTTGGGTAAATTTAATTAACATTTAATGTTCTTTTTATATATCTAAATGGAAATTTTAATGTAATTAGACTCCAAAAAATAGGAAAAATTATGAAAAATTTAGAAAAATTATTGGGACCTCTTAAAATTTAATTTTTAAATAATTTTTAAGGAATTCAAATGTTAAGAGTCTAACAAATTATTTTTCTTGGTTTTATGGAATATCTAGTGCCTCTTTGGAGCAAAAAAAATAGATTTAAATTTAGAAAATATAATTTTTAATAGATATTTAACTTGAAATAGTAATCTTTAAATTATCTTAGTGAACCATGTGAATTGGCTAATTCATAGGTGCTATTTAAGATATTATAGAGCAAATGCAATTAATTGTAGTGATACCATGTATTTAATGCAACATAAAAATTAATTTGCATTTATCGCAATGTTATTATTTTCACAAGTAGCACCCATCTTATAGCCAATTCTCAGCGCTCACTAAGATAATTTAATGATAACTATTTCAAGTTATATTCATATTAAAAATAATTTTTTCTGGATTTTTATCTATTTTTTTTGGCTCCAATTACATTAAAATAGGCATTAGAATATTCCATAAAATTAAATTCCTTAAAAAATATTTAAAAATTAAATTTTTCTAAGTCCCAATAAATTTTCAAAACTATTCATAATTTTTCCATTTTTAGAGTCCAATTACATTAAAAGTCCATTTAGATATTTAAAAAGATAAATTAATTTCTTCTCTGTCTCAGTAATTTTTTCAAAATTTCATGATTTTCTTACATTTTTTAGGGTCCAATTACAATAAATTACTCATCAAAATATTCAAATATCTGGAAAAAATATTTCTAAGTAAATAACTTAAATCAGAATTTTAAGGATTTTTACCCATTTTATAGGGTCCAAACAATAAATTAATTAATAAATATACGTAAAATTAGCGAAAAATTTCCAAAGTCAAATAATTTTTTCAGAATTTTCATGATTTTTTTCCATTTTGAATAAAAAATTATATCTTTTAATAAAGCATATTTAATTTTGACTCAATTTTTGAAATCCTTATAAAATTTTACTCAGAAAAATATTTGGAAATTTTTAAAATTTTTGAATTTTTGAAATTAGAAATTTTTAAATTTTTGAATTTTTGAATTTTTGAATTTTTAAATTTTTGAATTTTAAATTTTTGAATTTTTAAATTTTTAAATTTTTAAATTTTTGAATTTTGAATTTTGAATTTTAAATTTTGAATTTTTAAATTTTTGAATTTTTAAATTTTTGAATTTTTAAATTTTTGAATTTTTAAATTTTTGAATTTTTAAATTTTTGAATTTTTAAATTTTAAATTTTTAAAATTTTTAAATTTTTAAAATTTTTAAATTTTTGAAATTTTGAAATTTTTGAAATTTTTAAATCAATTTAAAACCTTTGCGGCTCTTGTAATCATTAAACAACATTAAACTTAAAATTAATTAATTATTACCCATTTACCCTAATGAAAAAAATTACCATTTAATTTGATAGCAAAAAAATTTGCATTGGTACCATGGATGGTATGCAGCAAAAAAAAATTTGCATTGACCACCATGCAATTAGAAATTTCCCCCATAGACCCCCATGAAAAGTCCTTTCACCATGCTTACTATGGCTAATTCAATTGAGTCCATGAAAATGATTATATGCATTGAAATGTATGGGCAAAAGCAATTTCGGTCAAATTGTAAAATAAACTTAACAAAAGTTTGCACCAAAAATGGGCCAGTATTTTGGTATAACTTCCGCTGGGAAAATAATTTAGAGTGACTTGAATTTTTAAATGTTTGTTTCATCAGGACGCACAAAATGGTGTGCCGAACAAAAAAAACGTATGGTCGGGGGTCCATGGCAATTTGGCAAATACCACCGAAAATTGGTGGTAAATTAATGGAAGTGGAATAACTTTTGCCAACTTGGTGCCAGAATCTTCTATGGCATATTTTGGAATCAGTACGTCATTTGAACCCAAAAAATTTACTTTGAACCATGTGAGCAAAAGGAGGAGGTGGGGGTGGGACGGGTGGTAAGGAATTTGTGGTAATTGGTGAATTGCGGGCGAACGGTGACCGGCACAGGTCTCGTCCTATTTTTTCGGTCGTCCCACAGAGTTGCTCTATCCAAAAAATATACTTGGTTGGGGGGGTCAAAAATAGAACCCGGGCCTGTCATTTCGTC